>APFE031479549.1:73821-228957 GCA_000404065.3 Pinus taeda
TTAATTTGCTGAAGATAGAGATTAATTTATTATAAGTTTTAAACATTTTTATTATATAATTTATTGCTCACCTTATATTGTTACAAGTTTATATCTAAATATTGCTAGCTTTATCATTATTGTCATTCTAATGCATGGTAAAAGAAGAAATACTCTAACCCATATCTTAGTATGGATTGCAAAAAGAAAAAATTGAGATTAGTAACATATTTGGAAAACACAATGCTTATATTAATATATAATACAACATTATACAATGACCATGTACAAAGAAGAAATGATTCATTTCTACCTAAAGAAAAATAATAATCATGGGATGAAAATATTATTAAAAGTATCATTAA
The DNA here is from genome assembly GCA_000404065.3 of Pinus taeda. Taxonomy (NCBI): domain Eukaryota; kingdom Viridiplantae; phylum Streptophyta; class Pinopsida; order Pinales; family Pinaceae; genus Pinus; species Pinus taeda. The sequence goes on from APFE031479549.1 coordinate 74,166, forward strand.
GTCTATATGATGGGAAATACATGAATGGGTTGTCCAGCATATCACTTATCTAAGGATTATTAGAAAAATAAGCTTGAGAGATGGAGATGTATGTAGATAGAAAACTATATATATATATATAATATAATAATATATATATATTCATGAGATTAAAGACCTAAAGGGCAAAGAGTTACCATTTGTGATCTATACATGTATACCCATGTGCTTAAACCTTTTCTTGGCGAATGTGCGACCATGTATTAAATTGAAGAGGGGCAAAATTAGTATAATACCAAGTCCATGAACCGAATACTATCTTATTAGTGTGGCATATCCCTATGTTGGGATTTCAATGCACTTGTTTGCTTACTTTGAGTTATTCTTGACTTTATATTAGAGGTATAATAAAGAAAGGTATTAATACTTGCATAAATAAATTTCATATATGTTATCTAGTAATTTTTGAGGGATTTTTAATTTTAAAGATGTATTGGGAAATGGGTTCAACAAAATGATTTTTGGAGATATTTTACAATATATATTGAAATTGGGGTATTATTTAATATTTCATTATGGAGAAACCTTTGACATAAGATCGATTAGTGAGGATGAAGGTAGTTGTATGCGAGGATTGAAGTTGGCGCTAGGGTTCCATGGTTCCATGGTGTCACGCGCAAGGGGGAGCGCCTACACTCACCGAGTCATAGAGGGAGGCAAGGAAGCACTTCAAAAAACTGTTGGAAAATATTTCAGAAGCAAGAGGCAAGGAGACAGTTGGAAGAAATGAATTTGAGGATCAGGAAAGAAATCAACATGAGACAAGTAAAGAAAAGGAGAAGGGAGGTAGTAGTAGAAAAATGACATCCAAGATAACCACAAGAGTTTGTAAACCCAAATAGAGCATCATTCCCGAGGTCATACTAAGTGATCGAGGGATTCAAGCACATAGGAACCATACGAAAGAACATGCCATCATTTGCATTTTCATGGGGTTATGGCGAGTGGAGAGCGCATTACATATCTAGATTAGGAGCCATTGGAAGCCAAAGGAAGAAATACATTTACATATAGGTTCTAAGGGCTTCCTCACTATGGTGTTAGCTAGTCTAGAGGACAAAGATAGAGTGTTCGAAGGAGGGCCTTACTTCTATGCTGCAACACAACTCTACCTGCGGCCATGGATGATGAACTTTGTCCCGGAATGTGTGACATTTGAATCTGTACCGATTTGGATTAGAATATACTCATTACCTTTGGATTACTAGCAACCAGATTCTTTGAAAACCATAGGCAACAAGCTAGGGTATTTTCCAAAGATATCAGAGGCAACTCTTAAAGGGAAATATACCTCCTTTGCTCAATATGTGCGGAAATGGATGTATGTGGAGCCCTTTTGGAAGTAATACTTTTAGAGTTATATGATGAAGAATGGGTGCAAATGGTGGACTATGAGCACATACCATTCAGGTGTCACAAATGTCATGAACACGACCATCTGTTGAGAGACTTCCCAACAAACAATATGGATTGCAATGGGAAAACCTCTTTGGATAGAGATCACAAAGGTTTCAGCAAGGTTGCGGGCAAAGGGAAAGGGGGTAAATGACCACACACGAAGATCAGTGAAGACACATACACAAGACACAACAGCTTCAAAATCATAGAGGAAGTAGAGGAGAATGTGGAGACAGTCTAGGACACCGAAAATGTATTTAAGGAGTAGGATACACGAGCTGAAATGGAGGACATCACAGTAAACAACCAGTAGAAGGAGGATCTACCAAGCTGCATGCAGATCAATAAGGACCATGAGATGACTCCAAGTGAGACACTAACAGAGGACCATGAATTAAAACAAATTTTAGACAGGGAAAATCTAGATCTAGAAATATTTCTAGAATAAGGAAAGAACAAATGAGTGGACTCCTTGCCAAAAGAATATTATGATCGAGTTCAACATCTGTTTCTATGGAGGGCATAATCGAAGGGAAGAGGTATCAAAAGAAACTATGAAAGCTAGGAGCCAAGTGGGATCAAAATGATGGAAAACGCAAAGGCACAATCTCCAAAGAACTCAGGAAGGAAAAGAGGAAGGAAAAGACAGAATGAACTACTAAATGAATGTGGAAAACTAATGTTTAGCTGAGATAAGATGAAAGATTTCATCTGTTATTCCTTTACTAACCTTTCTTAATGAAGCTCACAACCTAGAACTTTAGAGATATAGGTAGTAGAAGGAATGAAATGAATCTAAGTAACAGAATGAAAGAATAAAAGCCAAACATGGTCTTTGTTGAGGAGACTAAATGTTCAATACACAAAAGATGAGAAAGTCATAACAAATGGTTAATCAAGTATGAGTATTTAGAGGTTAAGGAAAATAAATCGGCAGGTGGGATTCTCATGCTGTGGAATCCACAAAAAATTGGTATCTATATTTGTTGTGTAATATTGTTGATGATAAGGAGACATACATGATAACAAATGTTTATGAACATCAAAAGCAAGAAAATAAACTCAAGCTTCTTACCTCCCTGGAATGTCTAAGAGCAAGAAATCACAATATGCCTTGGATAGTTGCAGGTGATTTCGATATGATAAAATCTCTTTCAGAAAAAGAGGAGGCAGTAGAAAGCTAGGCAGAGACTTTGAAGCCTTCCAAGATTTCATTATGAACATGGGATTAGTGGACACTAAGACATTTAATGGAACCTTCACTTGGAACAATAAAAAGGGGATGGGCTTCCCAAGTGGCTTCCAAACTTGATAGATTTATTGTTTTTGAGGATCTCCTCCTCACAGGACTAGCCATCACAACTCGCATTCTACCCTTTGCCGACTTGGATCATTGGCGAGTTCAGCTAGAAGCTACCTTGATGGGCACTCCGAGAAACAGGCCCTTCAGATTTGAAAATTCTTAGCTCACACACCCCAAATTCACGAGTAACATTGATAAATGGTGGAAAGAGTAGTTGGATATTCAGGGTACTAAAATGTTCAAGCTCTAGCAGAGACTGAAACATATCAAATCCAAACATAAAGCTCAGAACAAAAAGGAATTTGGTGATATCCTTAAAGCCAAAATACAAACTAAGCAGAAATTTCAAGAAATCAATGAGATCAATATTAGAGAGGGCTTCAATGAAGAGAGGTAAAAAGTAATGAACTCTTTGCATGAAGAATGGGAGGATTGATGCTTACAAGGGGAAATTTTCTGGAGATAGAAATCTAGGATTCAATGGATCAAAGAGGGAGAAAGAAATACAAAGTTCTTTGACGAATCCACTATGGCCCATAGAGCACATAATGGAATAAAAAATATTAAAGATTCTGAGGCTATTGAGCTTGTCCCTCACATATACATGGAATCGAGTCTAGTACAACACTTCTTCAATCTTGCAAAGGAGCTAATGGAGGATAGATCTAGGGTCATTGATCAGTTCACTCAGTATATTCCTGAGTTCATTACTAGAGAAGACAACCACAATCTCAATAGGCCAGTCTCGGAAGAGGAGGTTAGTGAGGTGATTAAGGAAATACAAAGTGGAGAAGCACCAAGCTCAGATGTGTTCAATGTATATTTTTTCAAATATTGCTTGGAAACAATCAAACAGGACATCCTCAAGATTGTGGAAGACTTGAGAAAATCCAAAAAGGTTCTAAAAGCCCTGAACACTTCCTTCATAGCTTTAATCCACAAAAACGAAAATGATATGACTCTGGATGGATTTCAACCCATAGCCTTATGTAAGTTGGTGTATAAAATCATCTCCAAAGTGATAGCCAATAGACTTAAGCCCCTGCTACATTCCCTCATCTTGGAAGAGCAAATAGGCTATGTGGAGAAAGACAAATTCTCAACAACATCATCTAAGCACATGAGGTGGTACACTCTCTCAAATGAAACAGTCAAGCAGGTATGATCATTCATTTGGACCCTGCGAAAGCCTATTACTAACTTAGTTGGTATTATATGAGAGCTATTTTAAAAGCATATGGCTTTGACCAAAACTGGATAAGATGGGTTATGGCACTAGTTACCATGACCAGTTTTTCCATTCTGCTTAATGGAGCTCCTTCAAGTACCTTTACACCTTCTACAGGGCTCAAGAAAGGAGATTTGATCTCACCTTTCCTCTTCGTCCTCATGATGGAAGGGCTAGGTAGGGCAGTCAAAATGGCTAATGTTGAAGGTCAAATTCAAGGTATCAAGCTCACCTTGGATGGAGAGGCTAACACTCATCAACAGTTTGTGGATGATCTATGTTGCAGGGCATACCCACAGTTAGGGAAGCAAGAGCAATCAAAAATATCCTAAACAAATTTGCTAGGGCAGTAGGTACAGAGGTAAGCCTCAACAAGTGCAATGTTTTTTTCTTTAATACTAATATTTCTATACAAAGAAACATTACTAGGATTCTTGGGTTTCAAATGGAATAGTTTCCTTCCAAATATCTTTGCATTCCTCTTATTGACAAACCTCTAAGCAAGAAAATATGGGAACAAATTTAAAAAAAACTTGAGGACAAGATCAGAAAGTGGACATGCAGATCTTTAAACTTAGTAGGGTGGCTTGTGCTCACACAAGGGCTGGCAACAGGAACCAATCCTGCACAGGAATTACTTTTCAGGCCCCAAGACAGACACATGTAGCAAATGTTTGTTAATTGTAAAAGATTTCTGGGACCAGGGAAGGAATAATGGAAAATGGAGGAAATGGAAGGATCTAAGTTACAGTGATGAGAGTCCTTTAAAGGCCAAGGAAGATGCTCTTATCCAAAACATAGAGCATAGACAGATTCAGGTTTCCTCCTCACCTCACCAATTAAGATGGGGGAAGAATAATGAAGGTAACTTTAACCTCAAAGAGGCAAAACAGGCAGTCACAAGATTTAACTTTGTGAATATTGATCAAGTTTGTAAGGAGCTTTCACAAACTCCTCACTCGATGAAAATAAAGTTATTCATATGGCTAGTGCATCAAAGAAAGATCCTAACTTGGGAAAACATCATAAAGAAAGGCTTCAGTGGCCCTTCCAAATGTCACCTTTGTGGTTCACATGAGGAAATGATTGAACACCTTCTCAACCTCTACCCTTTTTCTCCTAAGCTATGGAACTAGGCGGCCTCAATCTTCAGAGGAACAATTAGGGAGAGTCTTAACATATCCAACACTTTGAAAAACTAGAGAAAGAACTTCCTAGGGAATGAGATCATTAACAAAGTCTTGATGATGGTACCAGGCTTTGTCATTTGGAATGTTTAGAAAGAACGCAATAGGAGGATCTTCAAAGATAAAGCTAGCGAGCCCCAACACATAATCGATCAAATTCTAAAACAAATTAAAGAGAAAGTAAAAGTCATATTGAAGTCACTTCCCAAGGATCCTCCTTTGCCTCAAGAGGAGAATATTATACTTAATTTGGGACTCCACTCCATCAATCCTCAAGGATTAATAAAGGGAGTGAGAACAATAAACATAGGGGCCAGTAGTTGGAAGCCCCCTCCATAGGGCTTCTTCAAGGTAAACATTGACGGAGCTTCTAAGGGAAATCCAGGGGTTGCTGGCTTTGGTGGTGCCATAAGATATCATCACGGGCAAACAAAATACATCTTCCATGGCCACTTGGGAAAGGGTTCCAATAACATGGTTGAGCTCCTCACATTAGAGCAATGCTTGGAAATCCTCGTGGAAGAAAATTTATAAAATGTTATCATTGAAGAAGATTTAGAATTGATCATTAGAGCAACTAAGAAAATATAGAATGAAACATCACCCGATAAAGTGTCGAAGCATTGGAAGCTACTGCAGGTTTTTTACTTTATACACTCGCACCTACAAACCTTTAAAATGATAAGATTTGTTCATGTGAAAAGGAAAGAAAATATGTTAGCAGATTGGTTTTCCAATGAAGGAGTGACCAATAGGGACAAGGATTCTTGGCATGCTTGGGAATCGTTACCTACTAGAAAACTATGAGAGGATTGTTTCCATCTAGCAACCAAAGATATGGAACTACGGGTGAACAAAATTGATTGAAGGGATTCAGGAAACAGGTGGGAGGATGAGGTTGCCTAAATTATCTACATTTTTTTATTTTGGATGCTATCCAAAACTTCGATCACTTTCGGCTGAATGGTGAAGGTAACGAATCAGGCAACACCACAGATCTGGTTACCTGTTTGTATTTGGCACAACAGGTATTTGATGGAGAATCTAGGTGGAAGGCTCAGAAATGTCTGCAGGAATGCTCTAACAGTCATCGCTTGGTGACAAATCACTCTGGTTTTTCCGCGAAACTCTAGATGAAAAACCACAAATGGTATATCGAGGGGGATAAGAATGGTATCTAGTTTTTTGTTATGTGCCTCTGATTCCACTCATCATGTGACACGTTGTCAGACGGTTCACCCCCAAGCTTCTCATCCGCTCGATAACCATGATGGCTGTTGCATCAAGGTTAGGTAATCAATGATGGGATTTGGTTTGTGTGTGTTGCTCAAGAGTTCCATACCTAAAATTGTTTAGTGTTTTTCACCTATAGTTGTTGTTGGGTCTGTTTGTTGGTTGTAGAGTGGTCTGTTGTGGGTCCCAATGTGTACCCTTAGTGGGATACTTGTAGGCTTTGTGTGGGACTCGGTCCATGGCTTCCAGGGCTTATTTGGGCTTCTTTTGGGTTTCTGTGGGCCCTGCTGGTTGGGACACTCTCTCAGAGCGGGTGCAGTTTCTTTACCATTAGTTAATTTTGGCTAGCTTAATAGAAGGTTCTTCTCTTACTTATCAAAAAAACTTTGTGATAAGATCACTAAATGAATCACTCACATGAACACATTTCAATATTACTATTAGGTCAATTAGCTTCTTCAATATGTATTTTTTGTGGGGTAAATATTGTATTGCTTTCTAAAATCAAATATAGAATGGTTATGTTAGATATTTTAGTTCAGTATTTCTCTAGAAAGGCTCGAACATAAAAAAATGAATAGGAAATTGTAATATTCAAAAAGACTAAAAATATTATACATATACTAAAACATGGGATAAATTTTCATTAGGATGAATTCTAAAACCAAAGTGAAAAATAAGTTGGAGTATAGAATAGGACTAACAAGAGGGATCAAATCTAGTCTAGATAACCAAAATGGGGCCATCAATGGGTCATTTAATTTTCTATAATGTAATTAGCAGGAAAAAATATCGAAATTCACTTGTTGAGCAATATTTTATCATGTCCATTCATAAAGGTATTTTAAAATTGAGATAAAAGAAATCAATATATTTTTTATATTAGGTAGAGGAGAGGTATTCTTATAATTGAGGTAAACAATTAAGTATTGAGGAGGGATGGAATTTTATAGTTAATGGATGCTATAAGTGTTCCTTAGTCCCTAAACGCAATACTATCTTACTAGTGTGGCATATCCCTATGTTGGGATGCCATTGCACTTGTTTGCTTACTTTTGAGTTATTACTCACTCTATATTACGGGTAGAATAAAGAAAGGTATTAATACTTACATAAATAAATTTGATACATAGGATGGGAAGTAAATTTTTAGGGATTTTTAATTCGAAATATTTTTTGGGAAATGGGTTCAACCAAATGATTTTGGAAGATATTCTACAGTATCTATTGAAATTGGGGTATTCTTTAATATTCAATGAATGAACAAACTTGGTCATAAGATCACTAAATGAATCACTAACACGAACAAGTTTCAATTAGCTTCTTTAATATGTATTTTTTCACGGGTAAATATTGTATTGCTTCCTAAAACGGAATATAGAATGGTTATGGTAGATATTTTAGTTCAATGTTTCTCCAGAAATTCTTGAACAAAAAAACATGAATAGGAAATCGTAATTTCAAAAAGACTAAAAGGATTATAAATATAGTAAAACATGGTCTAGATGGGCCATTAGGATGAAATCCAAACCAAAGTGCAAAATAAGTTGGAGTATAGAATAGGACTAGCAAGAGGCATCAAATGATCTAAAATGACCATAAACTAAAAACTGATGTAGAATTGATTAGTCATTAATGAGTTGAATGTTAACTGAAAGCACAGAAATCGAGGAAATTTGTTAGAGAAAAACACCTTATGACAACTGATAAACCATAAGTAACTTGCAAAATAGAAGTGAAAATAGCAAATACATAGATATACGAGACACCAAGATTGTTCAAGGAGTTCATCCCTCACGGACTACGTCTCTAGGTCTGCTTTGAAGATGGGATTTTCATTAGGAATGAGAAGGGAGGAGTCGACTACACAGTGATTTAGACAGATTGAAATTACAGATAGGAAATAATGACCTCTTTAATCAGATAGCTCTCTGAACCAGCTTTCCAACTATGCTTACGGTTTCCAATTCCGACTCCCAATGCTCCCGAAACCCTGAAAAAAAAATTAGCCTCGAACCTCGAGAATATACATGCAAAAATCCAAAACAACCAATCTATTCTTCAATGAGAAAAACTGTCTATTATAGGCCTGAAAGTACATGGAAACCTCCTTGACTACTTTTGAGGTGTATTAGCTGACTCGAAGGGTTAATATAGTTTGGTCTAATCCACTAGGGATACCTTAGGGTTTAGTCACAAGGTCATTGAATTAATTTAAAACAATTTAACAACATAAAACCTAAAATAACTTTGGATTTACCCTAAAATTGCTAGCTGTGAGCATTAACTCGGTGGATTGGACACCTCATGTGAACACCCGAAGTTAAGTGTTTGTCGGGTGGTTATTTCGGCGGCTTCCTCTCTAGTGGTTCTGGTTGGTGGGACATGCTCAGTGATAACAGTTATATGGTTTCTACACAGTTTATAATCCCGACGATTAGGAACTCCAACGACTTACCTCTCCTGCTGGTGACATGTCTTGCCGTCTCACTGTAGTCAGATGTTGGTGGCTTACCGCTAACCTCACAATCTTATCTTTCTACTTTTCACATGACCAGACACCTTCAATGTGGTTAGTTGGCAATTTGGACAATGTTATGTTTAATTTGTAATGTTTTGAATTGTATTAATTCAATATAACCTCAAAGTTTTAGACATAGGGTTTGGGATTAATACATGAATGTATGGTTTGTATTAACACATATTTCTTATGTTTTTTGAGCGTGATAGGTAAGGATTTAGGTATTTAGGGTTTTAACATAGGATTAGTACATAGATTAAGGTTTATATGTAGTTTTAGAAACCAATATGTAAAATATTGTCATAATGTGATGGTCACAACATTCGTCACATGATGACAATAAGCCCATGCCTATCGTCGACAAACGACGATATCAATGCTTTTCCACAACGACAATCCTGATGACATATCAAACATCTGCAATGGACAACACAACCATGTCAACACCAATCGTGCAAAGACGAATGACAAAACACATGTTGTCGACCAATCGTGGTAGAACCTTCGATGAAAATAAGTTGACAGCCAGGTATTTTACCACATCAACTGAATGCCATGCAAACCATATTATCTGAACAACCAACACTGTCATTGCTAAATTAAAGCAACAAAACTGAACGCTCATGATAACACTTGAATGTCTGTACAATTTGAATCAACAGATTCTCCTTGATCATTCCTCTCCACTTGAAACATTTTGGACCACAAAATCTTGACTAAAGAAATAGTCGATGAGGGTAGAACTCCCTCTCTTTCCACCTTAACCTCACGAAGTACCAATACATTTGATCAATCACCTGCATGTGGTGACACTAAAGATGTTCACCATGATACATTTTGATTCGGTGACCTGTTTCTTCCATCGTACTACGAAAAAATTGCGACGATGGGAAAACAACCTGTTATCAACATGATAATTGCATTCTTCCCACAAAGAATCATGAGTTACTGATTCAAAAGCATCTTTGAAAACAACAGTTGTAGGATTTTTTTCAATACATCTGATGGGTATTAACAATCTACTTTCCATAATCACTAGAATATTCAAAGACTCCTTTGATTTTGACCTCATATCAATTACTTGGATTGATTTACTCTCCTGTTGACTAATTACTAAGTGAACTTGCTACACAAAACTCATCCAGCTGTGATGTAAAGACTGTTGCAACTTTGTTTGACTTTTAAAGTATCTAAGTAATTGTTGATTTGCTTGAATCAATATTTCTTCGACCATTAACTGATATCTCCATTGACTAACACTTTCACTTAATGCATTAGTTTCCAAATCATGAAAAGGAAACTTTAGATCTGCTTTCAAAAATTCGTTGTCATGAAAACTCATAGACTTCTTCTCCACCTGAAAAGAGGCTTCATTACTTTTTAAAGTATGAAATTATGATGTAATACCAAATAAATCTAACACTAACTTTCTACAATATTGAACTGAACCCGTGAAACTGAAAATAAACATGCCATCTGAAACAAGTCTCTCATTAGACTCACATGTACTATTCCCTACAATACACTGTTGATGATGATAGTTTCTAGAATTCATTAGAATGAATGAACTGAGATTTATTTTGTCTTTAAGCAGATGTTCATAGGAGATTAAATGTATCTCATGTTTCTTATCCTATTATTGAATAAGATTTCTTCGAAAATAGTTAACCACCTTGACCAATTGATCTATAAAATGAATCTTGCATTCTGAACAATCATTCTTAAGTTGTTCCTTAATAAACATGAGTACATATTTACTTGAACTTATTAATTGCTTAACTTGATTTGTAACAATTAAATGCAAGTTTGACTTGACTTTATGTTCCCTAACAATAAATTCAACCCCTTCTTTCTTGAGGTGATATTTATGTTCTCTTCTGTAAAACACTGCATCTCTATCATAAAGATAAGGACTTCCTAAGACAACTCCACATATGTCTACTCGGACCACATCTAACTCCACTTCATCAATGTACTTAGATGTAATTGCAAATTTTAACCGACACTGCTTTGTGACATGTATATGAGTTGATTTATTAATCCAACCTCATCGGTATGGTTTTGGATGATTCTGAGTCTCCAATCCCAATTGATTAACTATATGTTCAGATATTAATTTACTTACGATCCACCGTCAAACTTGTGTCTTAATTTGTATGCTTAGATGTTATCCTTATGTGGAAAATTTCAACACTTTTATCCCCATGTGGAGGATTTATGTTTGAAAGATACATTAGTTTTTAAACTTGAATGAGTATCACAAGTTACACTTGTCGTAACCATAGCGGTTGTCCTCCTTTCATCACCTGGTTCTGAACCCAGATCTTTCTCGACTGTTGCAATTGCCTTCTTTTCATCCTTCGCCTTAAGGAATGTTTTTGGATTAAGTTCTAAATGAAGTTTCCAGCACTTCGATTCATCATGACTGATTCGCTCGCAATGAGAACAAGTAGGTCTTTCCTTTGGAATGGTCGATGATTTATTTTTCTTCAAAATTCTCTTCCCCTTACTATCATGGGAATCTCTGGTTTCCAAATCTTTGGACGACTGAGATGAAAGCATGAATGGTCTGCCACTTGATTCGATATTTATGGTGAGAACACATACCTCATGAAAATTATCACGATTAGACATCAATAAAGTATGTTGCAAATACGATTGTAAATTGTCGATGTATTTTAACAAAGTTTCATGTGTAACCAAAGAAATACCAAGCACCAACGCTTTCTTTCTAAACTCCTTAGTAACATCCTGAACACTCTGCCTTTTACCTTCCCTCGGATGATGCCAATTAATAAGAGCTTGCTGCCTGTATCCTAAAAGATAGAACTATTTCCTAAGAGATTTTAAGAACTCATACCATGAAGAGATGACTTTTCCTTTATGCTTTACATCTAGCAGAGTTTTACTTTCCCACCAGATTAAAGTTATTCCCCCCGTTCTAGGTGATGCTAACTAAATTTTTGTTTTATCTCTAGGAATGTTCAGAATGTGACAATACTCTTCTAACTGCTTTATCCTGTTATCTAGATTTTTAGGATTCATTTCGCCATCATAAACACATAACTCAAATTTAACATCAATTTACAAAAGAGGTGTGTTATAGGTTTCTTTTCCATTTTATATTTTGCACTCGAAGAAGAAGAAGAAGAAGAGGATGATTGAGATGATCGAGGTGAAGGTGGTTTATTGACCTCACCTTTACCTTTGTCCTTCTTCAATGCTTTTGAAGAAGAAGCATCTTTCATCTTGTCATCTTCCTACAATTAACCCAACATCTGCGGCATTGTCAAGAATGCCTGCTGAAACTATTCTTCACTCATCTTACTTTCAGTGTTTTCACTTGTATCAGGTCTTGACATGGTTGATTTCGGAACGACTCGTCACTTTCCGATCTCTGAATCGATTTGTTCAAGGATTCATTCTCCTTGTTGCGACTTAGACTTGGTTAACATTGAATGGAAAATTATAAGAACACAAATTACTCTCATAGCAAATTATATAATCTGAAATTACCATAAACTAAAAACTGATGTAGAAGTGATTGGCCATTAATGAGTTGAATGTTAGCTAAAAGCACAGAAATCGAGGAAAATTGTTGGAGCAGAACACTTTATGACAATTGATAAACCATATGTAATATGAAAAATAGAAGTGAAAGCAAGAAATACAAAGATATACTAGACAAAAAGATTGATTATGGAGTTTGTCCCAAATGGACTACTTCATTGGGTCCACTTTCAAGATGGGTGACCATTTTTATTAGGAATGAGAAGTAAGGAGTTGATAACATAGTGATTTAGACAGACTAAACTTGCACACAGGAAATTCTAACCTTTTTCATTAAATGGCTCTCTAAACTAGCTTTCCAAAACCACTTACGGTTTCCAATTTTGACTTCCAATGAAACCGAAACCTTGAAAACCAAATCATCCTCTAACCTCTAGAATCTGCATACAGAAACCCAAAACCCCCAATCTATTCTTCAATGAGAAAAACTGACTCTTATAGGCGTACAAGGACATGGAAACCTCCTTGACTACTTTTGAGGTGTATTAGTTGATTTGAAGGGTTCATATGGTTCAGTGTAATCCACTAGGAGCACCTTAGGGTTTAGCTACAAGGTCATTGAATTAATTTAAAACAATTTAAAAACATAAAACCTAAAATAACTTTGGATTTAGCCCAAAACCACTAGCTATGAGCATTAACCAGGAGGGTTGGACAGCTCATGTGAACACGTGGAGCTAACTATTTGCAGGGCGGTGATCTTGGTGGATTTCTCTCTAGCAGTTCCAAACAGCGGGACGTGTTAACATGTGATACCATTTATACGATTTTTGTGTAGTCTCTAAGCCTGATGGTTAGTAAACCCAACAGTTTACCTCTGTGGCTGGTCACATGTCTTGTGGCTGGTCACATGTCTTGTGGTCCCGCTGTGATCACATGCTGGTGTCTTAAGGCTAACGTGAAAGACTTATCTTTCCACTGTTCACATGACCAGACACCTCTCATGCGGTTAGTTGGCGGTTTGGAGAATGTTATGTTTAATTTGTAATGTTTTGAATTGTATTAATTCAACATAACCCGAGAGCTAATACAAGGTTTTAGACTTAGGGTTTGGGATTAATACATTAATGTATGGTTTGTATTAACACATATTTCTTATGTTTTTTGAGTGTGATAGGTAAGGATTTAGGTCTTTAGGGTTTTAGCATAGGATTAATACATAGATTAGGGTTTATATGTAGTTTTAGAAACCCATATTTAAACTATTGTCACAATGTGATGTCTGCAACATTCGTCACATGATGACAATAAACCCATGCCTATCATTTACAAATCACAATATCGATCTTTTGCGAAGACGACAACCCTATTGACATATCAAACCTCTGTGATGGATGACACAACCATGTCGACACTAATCATACAAAGATGACCGACAAAACAGTAATTTAGTTTGAATTAGTTTTTTATTAATAAGAAAGTACCTTAGAATAATTAAAAAATGGATACCTTAATTATAAAATTTACCTAATTCAACTATTTTCTCAGAATATTGTAATTAAAAATTTTAACAAAAATATTATTGTTTGACTGGGGTCATTAGGTCAGAATTAGCTGTTTGCAATATAGCCATTGGAGTCTCTGCAAATACTATTTAACAAGCCAAGCTAGATTGGATTCTTCAACTTGTCCTGACGATGAACCACACTGGTTGGTTCGAAACGCGTCGACAAAATATTATCTATGTGATTTCGTCGAAAAATTCCCTAAACAAAACACATGCCATCGACCAATCGTGATGGAACTAATGATGAACATGAGTCAACAACCAGGTACAATACCACATCAACTCAATGCCATGCAAACCATATTATCTAAACAACCAACATTGTTGCAGCTAAACTGAAGCAATGACGACACTGAACACTGATGATTATACTTGAACACCTATACAATTTGAATCAGTGGATCCTCATTGATCATCAAATCTAGTCTAGATAAGCTAAATGGGGTCATCACTCAGTCGTAAGTTTTCTATAATGTAATTAGTAGGCACAAATATCTAAATTCACTTGTTGAGCAATATTTTATCATGTCCATTCATAAAGGGATTTTAAAATTGAGAAAAAAGAAATCAATATATTTTTTATATTAGGTAGAGGAGAGGTATTCTTATAATTGAGGTAAACAGTTAAGTATTGAGGAGGGATGGAATTTTATAGTTAATGGATGCTATAAGTGTTCCTTAGTCCCTAAACACAATACTATCTTACTAGTGTGGCATATCCCTATGTTGGGATGTCATTGCACTTGTTTGCTTACTTTTGAGTTATTACTCACTCTATATTACGGGTAGAATAAAGAAAGGTATTAATACTTACATAAATAAATTTGATACATAGGATGGGTAGTAAATTTTGAGGGATTTTTAATTCAAAAGATTTTTTGGGAAATGGGTTCAACCAAATGATTTTGGAAGATATTTTATAGTATCTATTGAAACTGGGGTATTCTTTAATATTCAATGAATGAACAAACTTGGTCATAAGATCACTAAATGAATCACTAACACGAACAAGTTTCAATTAGCTTCTTTAATATGTATTTTTTCACGGGTAAATATTGTATTGCTTCCTAAAACGGAATATAGAATGGTTATGGTAGATATTTTAGTTCAATGTTTCTCTAGAAATTCTTTAACAAAAAAACATGAATAAAAAATCGTAATTTCAAAAAGACTAAAAGGATTTTACGTACACTAAAACATGGGCTAGATGGGCCATTAGGATGAAATCCAAACCAAAGTGCAAAATAAGTTGGAGTATAGAATAGGGCTAGCAAGAGGCATCAAATGATCTAAAATGACCATAAACTAAAAACTGATGTAGAATTGATTAGTCATTAATGAGTTGAATGTTAACTGAAAGCACGGAAATCGAGGAAATTTGTTAGAGAAAAACACTTTATGACAACTGATAAACCATAAGTAACATGCAAAATAGAAGTGAAAATAGAAAATACATAGATATATGAGACACCAAGATTGTTCAAGGAGTTCATCCCTCACGGAATACGTCTCTAGGTCCGCTTTGAAGATGGGATTTTCATTAGGAATGAGAAGGAAGGAGTCGACTACACAGTGATTTAGACAGATTGAACTTACAAATAGGCAATAATGACCTCTTTAATCAGATAGCTCTTTGAACCAGCTTTCCAACTATGCTTACGGTTTCCAATTCCAACTCCCAATGCTCCCGAAACCCTGAAAAAAAAATTAGCCTCTAACCTCGAGAATCTACATGCAAAAATCCAAAACAACCAATCTATTCTTCAATGAGAAAAACTGCCTCTTATAGGCCTAAAAGTACATGGAAACCTCCTTGACTACTTTTGAGGTGTATTAGCTGACTCGAAGGGTTCATATAGTTTGGTCTAATCAACTAGGGATACCTTAGGGTTTATTCACAAGGTCATTGAATTAATTTAAAAAAATTTAACAACATAAAACCCAAAATAGCTTTGGATTTACCCTAAAATTTCTAGCTGTGAGCATTAACTCGATGGATTGGACACCTCACGTGAACACCCGAACTTAAGTGTTTGCCGGGTGGTTATTTCGGCGGCTTCCTCTCTAGCGGTTCTGGTTGGTGGGACATGCTCACATGTGATAACAGTTATATGGTTTCTACACAGTTTATAATCCCGACGATTAGGAACTCCAACGACTTACCTCTCCTGCTGGTGACATGTCTTGCCGTCTCACTGTAGTCAGATGTTGGTGGCATACCGCTAACCTCACAATCTTATCTTTCTACTGTTCACATGACCAGACACCTTGAATGTGGTTAGTTGGCAATTTGGACAATGTTATGTTTAATTTGTAATGTTTTGAATTGTATTAATTCAATATAACCTCAAAGTTTTAGACATAGGGTTTGGGATTAATACATGAATGTATGGTTTGTATTAACACATATTTCTTATGTTTTTTTAGCGTGATAGGTAAGGATTTAGGTATTTAGGGTTTTAACATAGGATTAATACATAGATTAAGGTTTATATGTAGTTTTAGAAACCAATATGTAAAATATTGTCATAATGTGATGGTCACAACATTCGTCACATGATGACAATAAGCCCATGCCTATCGTCGACAAACGACGATATCAATCTTTTTCCACGACGACAATCCTAATGACATATCAAACCTCTGCAATGGACAACACAACCATGTCAACATCAATCGTGCAAAGACGAATGACAAAACACATGTTGTTGACCAATCGTGGTAGAACCTTCGATGAAAATAAGTTGACAGCCAGGTACAATACCACATCAACTGAATGCCACGCAAACCATATTATCTGAACAACCAAAACTGTCATTGCTAAATTAAAGCAACAAAACTGAATGGTCATGAAAACACTTGAACGCCTGTACAATTTGAATCAACAGATCCTCCTCGATCATTCCTCTCCGATTGAAACATTTTGGACCACAAAATCTTGACTAAACAAGTAGTCGATGAGGGTAGAACTCCCTCTCTTTCCACCTTAACCTCACGAAGTACCAATACATTCGATCAATCACCTGCATGTGGTGACAATGATGATGTTCACCATGATACCTTTTGATTCGGTGACCTGTTTCTTCCATCGTACTACGAAAAAATTGCGACGATGGGAAAACAACCTGTTATCAACATGATAATTGTATTCTTCCCACAAAGAATCATGAGTTACTGATTCAAAAGCATCTTTGAAAACAACAGTTTTAGGATTTTTTTCAATACATCTGATGGGTATTAACAATCTACTTTCCATAATCACTAGAATATTCAAAGACTCCTTTGATTTTGACCTCATATCAATTACTTGGATTGATTTACTTTCCTGTTGACTAATCACTAAGTGAACTTGCTACACAAAACTCATCCAGCTGTGATGTAAAGACTGTTGCAACTTTGTTTGACTTTTAAAGTATCTAAGTAATTGCTGATTTGCTTGAATCAATATTTCTTCGACCATTAACTAATATCTCCATTGACTAACACTTTCACTTAATGCATTAGTTTCCAAATCATGAAAAGGAAACTTTAGATCTGCTTTCAAAAATTCGTTGTCATGAAAACTCATAGACTTCCTCTCCACCTGAAAAGAGGCTTCATTACTTTTTAAAGTATGAAACTATGATGTATTACCAAATAAATCTAACACTAACTTTCTACAATATTGAACTGAACCCGTGAAACTGAAAATAAACATGCCATCTGAAACAAGTCTCTCATTAGACTCACATGTACTATTCGCTACAATACACTGTTGATGATGATAGTTTCTAGAATTCATTAGAATGAATGAATTGAGATTTATTTTGTCTTTAAGAAGATGTTCATAGGAGATTAAATGTATCTCATGTTTCTTATCCTATTATTGAATAAGATTTCTTCGAAAATAGTTAACCACCTTGACCAATTGATCTATAAAATTAATCTTGCATTCTGAACAATCATTCTTAAGTTGTTCCTTAATAAACATGAGTACATATTTACTTGAACTTATTAATTGCCTAACTTGATTTGTAACAATTAAATGCAAGTTTGATTTGACTTTATGTTCCCTAACAATAAATTCAACCCCTTCTTTCTTGAGGTGATATTTATGTTCTCTTCTGTAAAACACTGCATCTCTATCATAAAGATAAGGACTTCCTAAGACAACTCCACATATGTCTACTCGGACCACATCTAACTCCACTTCATCAATGTACTTAGATGTAATTGCAAATTTTAACCGACACTGCTTTGTGACATGTATATGAGTTGATTTATTAATCCAACCTCATCGGTATGGTTTTGGATGATTCTGAGTCTCCAATCCCAATTGATTAACTATATGTTCAGATATTAATTTACTTACGATCCACCGTCAAACTTGTGTCTTAATTTGTATGCTTAGATGTTATCCTTATGTGGAAAATTTCAACACTTTTATCCCCACGTGGAGGATTTATGTTTGAAAGATACATTATTTTTTAAACTTGAATGAGTATCACAAGTTTTGCTTGTCGTAACCATAGCGGTTGTCCTCCTTTCATCACCTGGTTCTGAACCCAGACCTTTCTCCACTGCTGCAATTGCCTTCTTTTCATCCTTCGCCTTAAGGAATGTTTTGGGATTAAGTTCTAAATGAAGTTTCCAGCACTTCGATTCATCATGACTGATTCGCTCGCAATGAGAACAAGTAGGTCTTTCCTTTGGAATGGTCGATGATTTATTTTTCTTCAAAATTCTCTTCCCCTTATTATCACGGGAATCTCTGGTTTCCAACTCTTTGGACGACTGAGATGAAAGCATGAATGGTCTGCCACTTGATTCGATATGTATGGCGAGAACACATACCTCATGAAAATTATCACGATTAGACATCAATAAAGTATGTTGCAAATACGATTGTAAATTGTCGATGTATTTTAACAAAGTTTCATGTGTATCTAAAGAAATACCAAGCACCAACGCTTTCTTTCTAAACTCCTTAGTAACATCCTGAACACTCTGCCTTTTACCTTCCATCGGATGATGCCAATTAATAAGAGCTTGCTGCTTGTATCCTAAAGGATAGAACTATTTCCTAAGAGCTTTTAAGAACTCATACCATGAAGAGATGACTTTTCCTTTATGCTTTACATCCAGCAGAGTTTTACTTTCCCACCAGATTAAAGTTATTCCCCCCATTCTAGGTGATGCTAACTAAATTTTTGTTTTATCTCTAGGAATGTTCAAAATGTGACAATACTCTTCTAACTGCTTTATCGTGTTATCTAGATTTTTAGGATTCATTTCGCCATCATAAACACATAACTCTAATTTAACATCAATTTACAAAAGAGATGTGTTATTAGGTTTCTTTTCCATTTTAGATTTTGCACTCGAAGAAGAAGAAGAAGAAGAGGATGATGGAGATGATCGAGGTGAAGGTGGTTTATTGACCTCACCTTTACCTTTGTCCTTCTTCGATGCTTTTGAAGAAGAAGCATATTTCATCTTCTCATCTTCCTACAATTAACCCAACATCTGCGGCATTGTCAAGAATGCCTGCTGAAACTATTCTTCACTCATCTTACTTTCAGTGTTTTCACTTGTATCAGGTCTTGACATGGTTGATTTCGGAACGACTCGTCACTTTCCGATCTCTGAATCGATTTGTTCAAGGATTTATTCTCCTTGTTGCGACTTAGACTTGGTTAACATTGAATGGAAAATTCTAAGAACACAAAGTACTCTCATAGGAAATTATATAATCTGAAATTACACATAAACTAAAAACTGATGTAGAAGTGATTGGCCATTAATGAGTTGAATTTTAACTAAAAGCACAGAAATCGAGGAAAATTGTTGGATCAGAACACTTTATGACAATTGATAAACCATATGTAATATGAAAAATAGAAGTGAAAGCAAGAAATACAAAGATATACTAGACAACAAGATTGATTATGGAGTTTGTCCCAAATGGACTACTTCATTGGGTCCACTTTCAAGATGGGTGACCATTTTTATTAGGAATGAGAAGGAAGGAGTTGATAACATAGTGATTTAGACGGACTAAACTTGCACACATGAAATTCTAACCTTTTTCATCAAATGGCTCTCTAAACTAGCTTTCCAAAACCACTTACGGTTTCCAATTTTGACTTCCAATGAAACCGAAACCCTGAAAACCAAATCATCCTCTAACCTCCAGAATATGCATACAAAAACCCAAAACCCCCAATCTATTCTTCAATGAGAAAAACTGACTCTTATAGGCGTACAAGGACATGGAAACCTCCTTGACTACTTTTGAGGTGTATTAGTTGACTTGAAGGGTTCATATGGTTCAGTGTAATCCACTAGGAGCACCTTAGGGTTTAGCTACAAGGTCATTGAATTAATTTAAAACAATTTAAAAACATAAAACCTAAAATAACTTTGGATTTAGCCCAAAACCACTAGCTATGAGCATTAACCAGGAGGGTTGGATAACTCATGTGAACACGTGGAGCTAACTATTTGCAGGGCGGTGATCTTGGTGGATTTCTCTCTAGCACTTCCAAACAGCGGGACGTGTTAACATGTGATACCATTTATACGATTTTTGTGTAGTCTCTAAGCCTGATGGTTAGGAACCCCAACAGTTTACCTCTGTGGCTGGTCACATGTCTTGTGGCTGGTCACATGTCTTGTGGTCCCGCTATGATCACATGCTGGTGTCTTAAGGCTAACGTGAAAGACTTATCTCTCCACTGTTCACATGACCAGACACCTCTCATGTGGTTAGTTGGCGGTTTGGAGAATGTTATGTTTAATTTATAATGTTTTGAATTGTATTAATTCAACATAACCCGAGAGCTAATACAAGGTTTTAGACTTAGGGTTTGGGATTAATACATTAATGTATGGTTTTTATTAACACATATTTCTTATGTTTTTTGAGTGTGATAGGTAAGGATTTAGGTGTTTAGGGTTTTAGCATAGGACTAATACATAGATTAGGGTTTATATGTAGTTTTAGAAACCCATATTTAAACTATTGTCACAATGTGATGTCTACAACATTCGTCACATGATGACAATAAACCCATGCCTATCATTTACAAATCACAATATCGATCCTTTGCGAAGACGACAACCCTATTGACATATCAAACCTCTGTGATGGATGACACAACCATGTCGACACTAATCATACAAAGATGAACGACAAAACAATAATTTAGTTTGAATTAGTTTTTTATTAATAAGCAAGTACCTTAGAATAATTAAAAAATGGATACCTTAATTATAAAATTTACCTAATTCAACTATTTTCTAAGAATATTGTAATTAAAAATTTTAACAAAAATATTATTGTTTGACTCGGGTCATTACGTCAGAATTAGCTGTTTGCAATATAGCCATTGGAGTCTCTGCAAATACTATTTAACAAGCCAAGCTGGATTGGATTCTTCAACTTGTCCTGACGATGAACCACATTGGTTGGTTCGAAACGCGTTGACAAAATATTATCTATGTGATTTCGTCGAAAAATTCCCTAAACAAAACACATGTCATCGACCAATCGTGATGGAACTAACGATGAACATGAGTCAACAACCAGGTACAATACCACATCAACTCAATGCCATGCAAACCATATTATCTAAACAACCAACATTGTTGCAGCTAAACTGAAGCGATGACGACACTGAACACTGATGATTATACTTGAACACCTATACAATTTGAATCAGTGGATCCTCATTGATCATCAAATATAGTCTAGATAAGCTAAATGGGGTTATCACTCAGTCGTAAGTTTTCTATAACGTAATTAGTAGGCGCAAATATCTAAATTCACTTGTTGAGCAATATTTTTTCATGTCCATTCATAAAGGGATTTTAAAATTGAGAAAAATTAAATCAACATATTTCTTATATTAGGTAGAGGAGAGGTATTCTTATAATTCAAGTAAACAATTAAGTATTAAGGAGGGATGGCTATTTATCGTTATGGGATGTTATAAGTGTTTCTTAGTCCCTGAAACCAATACTGTCTTACTAGTGTGGCATATCCCTAAGTTGAGATGTCAATGCAGTTGTTTGCTTACTTTTGAGTTATTCTTGACTCTATATTAGGAGTAGAATAATGAAATGTATTAATAATCGCGTAAATAAATTTGATATATAGGATGTCTAGTAATTTTTGAGGGACTTTTAATTGGAAAGATGTATTGGGAAATGGGTTCAACAAAATTATTTTGGGAGATATGTAAGAATATATATTGAAATTGGGGTATTCTTTAATATTCCATGAATGAACAACCTTTTTCATAAGATCACTAAATGAATCACTCATAGGATCAAGTTTCAATATTACTATTAGGTCAATTAGCTTCTTCAATATGTATTTTTTGTGGGGTAAATATTGTGTTGCTTTGTAAAATGGAATATAGAACGGTTATGCTTGATATTTTAGTTCAACCTTTCTCTAGAAACGCTCGAACCGACAAACATGAATAGGAAATTGTAATTTTCAAAAAGACTAAAAATATATACATATACTAAAACATGGGCTATATTGGCCATTAGGATGAATTCTAAATCCAAAGTGGAAAATAAGTTGGAGTATAGAATAGGACTAACAATAGGGATCAAATCTAGTCTCGATAATCTAAATGGGGTCATCACTGGGTCGTTAAATTTTATATAATGTAATTAGTAGGAACAAATATCTAAATTCACTTGTTAAGCAATATTTTGTCATGTCCATTCATAAAGGGATTTCAAAATTCAGAAAAAAGAAATCAATAATTATTTTTATATTAGATAGAGGAGAGGTATTCCTAGAATTGAGGTAAACAATTAAGTATTAAGAAGGGATGGCTTTTTATAGTTATGGGATGTTATAAATGTTGTTTATAAGATTTTGGGCAAGGAACATGGTATATACAAATAAGAAGCATCAATATAACTAATCTAAATAGATGGTTAGTTTTAACCCAGAAATCAATTTGAGATAAATAGACTATATCTAGATGAAAAAATAATATTCGATAGATAAATCAAATTGGTTGTTATTCCACTCATGGAGGTTTGAAAGGGATTACACTATGTTTAGGGTATCCATTTTTTGATCCATGTTAGAGAGAGTTTAACTTATTATAAGGCTTAATCTCTCTATGGAACTTATTCTTGCATGCTCCATTATTACTGGTTCACATCAATGGAACATGAACTCTATCATTATATCCATTCAAATGCATGTCCAATGAAGAAATTATTTGAGAAAAATAAATTAGTAAAGGCTTATGTCTTCATGTCCATTGGAAATGGGATTCAAAATGGTAATTTATTAATAGACATATGTGAAAATTTGCAAATTTCCTCGTATATTTGGAGTGTCATTGTGTGCTTATAAGGATGGTTCCTTCATGAAAACTTGTTGGGTATTGTTTTAGTAGGGAATTTTCTTGGTCATATGAGCATGGATCCTCTTCTCCATTCCAAGTGATTTTACTTCAACATTCGCAAGATAAGATCAACTTTGCATGAAAGACTAGATTAAATTTTGATTGAATATTTCCAAGAATAATATACATGTGGAAAATTTATATATTGAAATTGAGTATTAAATGGCATTTGTATACTTCTAAAAAAATTAGAATTAATTAAGATCATGATATTTCTAATTTTGATGTTGTACATTCCTTGTATTATAGGAGCCATAGGTGTCATATGCCCCTTGTACAACATAATATCATTGTTTTTTTGGGAAAAAATGATGCGTATATTAATATAAAATGAAATATAATACCATCAACATGCACAAGGAATAAATGACTCATTTCTACCTAAAAAACAACAATAATGGCCATGGGTTCATGAAAATAATGATGAAAATCCTGGTCTAAATGATGAAAATACATAGAGTCTAAATGATGAAGAAAAAAATTAATGGCTTATCTAGTATATCACTTACCTAAGGATCATTATAAAGACAAAATTTAAGTTACATATGTATGTAGATAAATAGGTGGATATATTTTATTAATAAGAACATGAAGTAAAATCCTAAAGGACAGAGTTATGGTTTGCAATGTGTAACATCCTCCTCCCACATTTACCCAAGATAACTGATCTATCAGGATAAACATGCGATGATGAGTTACTGTCATATAATTCAGCTCTCCATGTATAGTTAAAGAAGAGGAATTGACACAACAAAAGCTAAACTAACCTTTCTAAGGAGTTACAAGAACCTTAGAGGTTAACCAACCTCTCTATATTTTCAACCCCCAAGTTAACTTTCCTTTTCAATGAACTAAACCCCTAGTCACTCCCACGAAAAGACATCCATGCGAATGGAAGCCTCCATTCGCTCCCACGGCAAGGCCTCCATGCGACTGCAGTATTTTTCAGGCAATTATGTGCGAGCGACCCCGAAATCTGACTGGCGTTTTTAGGATATGACTCAGGCCTCAGCCCAATACTTCATGAAATTATCATCAATAATAGTAAATACCAAGAAAACAAGGCCTCTAATGCAAAATATTGAACTAGGAACTAACCAAATTCATCCTAACTGTGACATGCATTTCATCAAGGACATCATAAACATGTAATGTATAGGTCATAAAAACACATATGAACATAGCGACCTCATACGTATTTGAGATTCATCAAGAAGTTTTGATGTCGTCTCGCAATAACTAAATTATCATCTATTACATTATTCATTTATTGATATTTTATTTGCTAATCAAAACATGATGAGATGCATAACTCAAGTCATCCATAAACCATGCTTATAACCAACATATAGCCAAACAAATGTCAATGATAGAACAGCCATCAAAGCCACATGATAAAAATTACATTTTCACATAATCCATAAGAGGAAAAGAACTATTATTAACATATAAAAATCCAACCAAGGCAGGGACTTCCATGTACCACTTGACCATAGATCGGGTTGAACCAAATCTTTCTTTTAGCCAATAATCCTTGTGCCATATTCCAAGCACAAATATGGGACTCACAACAAAACCAAGCAAGGCTTCTTCAGGCTTTGCTGTGTATCTCTCCATTATCATTCAAGGGACTCCTATGCTTGAAACCCTCATCTATAGAACCATGTTTAATCATGTATCTTGTTGTTACGAGTGAAGGGATTCATGGGCCCAAATAGAGAAACATACACTACATTATTTACCGCAAACCAACTATATACAGTCAAGGGATCATTAGCTCTTAAACAAGCATGGAATCCTTTGAATCCCTCTGCATAAACCAGGAGGAATTTGTACCCAACATTCATCTTGGAATATGTATCCCATGACATTGGTATTAGTTTTCCTTTTTTAACATTATTAAATGCACTTTTAACCCTTGGTTATTATATACCCCTCCCCCTTATGTGAACACCATCCTCGGTATTCAATAACACCTAAGCCTAACAAGACTGGTGAAAAGGAAAACATACTTCCCATGGAGTTTTTTAACATAGCACATTGCAATGTTTACAATGACCAACGTCGTGAAAAGCAAGCGAATATGAAAAACAAAACATCATGACATCCATACCTCTTATTGGAGTTTTATAACATAACACATTACAGTATTTACATACATATACATATATACATATACCAAAACCACCTTTCCTTAATTGACAAACAACGAAGGATACATAGGTTGCATCTGATCAATCATCTCCCATGTAGCTTCATCGGGCCTAAAGTGCTTACATTGCACTTTAACCTACTTGATTGCTTAGTTCGAGAGCATGACAATATTTTCGTACAAAATGAACTGAGGTTTCGACTATAATTCTCCTTCTAGCTTCACCGGTAATACAAACCAATCAATAATAGGATCAACATCCTTTACATATATTTTAAGCAATGAAACATGGAAAACATCATGGGTTTTCATTGTCGGAGGTAGTTCAAGGAGATCTTCTTAGGCTTGATGCACAAGTAGACATGCTCCCCAACTTGAAACTCCTTAAATTCTTTCTTTTGATCGGCATAAATCTTCTACGTGTCCCGTGTTTGTTTTATATTCAACTTTGGCTAATAATAGAACTTCTTCACAGCTATCAACCTCTTCTCATATCATGGGTGAGTTGAATATGACTTAGCATGAAATTCTATGAACATAAGCTTCTTGAGCTCAATCTTATGTAAGACATAGATCTAATCCCTAAATTTAACTAAACCTTCTGCTGTGAGATTGTAGTTCACATCCTAATGACATGTACCTTTCTGTAATTTGTGTCTATGATCCCTATATCTAACATCCTACTAGCATCGGTGTAAGATCTGATCTTGTAAATTCGTCCCATAAGAAATCATAGATGCTATATGATTTTCTTGTGCCCTTCTACCAAGAGCATTTGTGACCTTATTTTCTTTTCAATTAATGTACATGATCTCAAATTCAAACTCACTAATCATGGTGAACCATCTAGCTTTCCTAAAATTCGAATACAATTGGTCAAATAAGTATCTCAATCCACTATCATCGCTCATGAGTACAAACCTCCTAACGAGAAGGTAGTCTCTCCACATATTGAATGCATGTATGATCATTGCCAACTCAAGATCATGTGTAGCATAACTCTCCTCGCACTCATTCAATTTCCTTGATTCATAACATACCACATGTCCCTCTTGCATCAAGGTTCCAGCAATTCCTCAATTGCAAGCATATGTAAACACTAAAAACTCTTTACTTAGGTCTACAATCTTTAGAAATGAAGCATTGGTTAGCAATTGTTTCAACTGCTCAAAACTTGTTGCATATTCTTGTGACAATAAAAATTTCTTTCCTTTCCTCTATAATGATGTAATAGGATAGTAAATTCGTAAGAATTTCTTGATGAACCTCTTATAGTAACCTTCCAACCCCATGAATGATCTAAACTCATCCACGTTCCTAGGAGATTCCCATTCAATAGTAACTTTTACCTTCTCTATATCCACTACTATGCCTTCCTTGGAAACAACATTCCCAAAATAATGTACCTTTGTGTGAAAGAAATTGCATTTTATAAGCTTGGGATACAACTAATGCTTTGTTACCAATCTGAACACTCCTGCTAAATGTTCAACATGATCTTCCTAATTCTTAGAATATATCAATATATCACCTATGATCACAATAAAAAACATATCTAGATAAAGACACAACAAATTATTCACTAGCACATAAAAGTAGTTGGAGCGTTACTCAAACTAGAAGTAACTACAACACACTCATAATTACCATACCTCATCGAGAAAGTAGTCTTGTAGATATCATCTTATTTTATGCATACCTAATGTATCTTGATCTCAAATCAATCTTCAAGAACATTGTTGCTCCCTTCAATTGGTCAAAAAAGTCACCAATCCTTGAAAACGAATAGTTGTTCTTGATGGCTACCTTGTTCAACTTCATATAATCAATGCAACACCTAAGAGTACCATCCTTCTTATTCACAAACAATACTAGTTCACCCCACAATGATACCTTTCGCCTAATGTATCCTTTTTCAAGCATTTACTTCAACTCTAATTTCAATTCCACTAACTCTATTGTGCTCATGCTATATGGTGCCTTTGATGTTGGTGTTCCTCCTAGTACCAACTCATTAGAAATTTCCACTTCCCTTTGAGGTGGTAACTCTAAAATCTATGCAAAAAATACATCGTGAAACTGTTGTAGAACTAGGTTCCTATTCAAAACTTTTGCATCTTCGATGTCCTTACCTTTATCACTAGAAATATGTAATGTAAATAACACACACTATTTTCTACGACTATACTTGATTTTCATAGTGTCACCATTCTAACTGATGTTTCCTTCTTCTTGCCTTATAAGATCCTTTGTTCTCCATTGTCATCCATTCACTCAATAACCTTTTTTAACAATCCATCTTGGTCCTATGAAGCTACAAGCAATCCATACCCAAAAAAATATTGTATGATCCCAATTGAAGAACATTCAAGTGTGTTAACATAGGCATACCATTCAACTCAAATTCGTAATCTTTTACCCAATGATGAACTATTTTCTTTGTACCTCTATCTAGCTTCACTAACCAAGGTTATGCATGTACTTATTTATTCCAACCACATTTATCCACTAGGTCAGGGTTAACATAGCTATAACTAGATTGAAGATCAATCAAAATGGAAATAACTTGATCACAAAACTTATTGTCCATCTTGTTTATAGATTGCTAGTGATATGCTTACATGACATCCACTGCTACATAGATATGAGGAATTCTCTGTCCAACATCCCCAATGGTCGACTCTTGCTGTGCACTATATATGATTTCTACTACCCTAATATGATGGACAATCCTTCTTGATACGCTCATTGCCACATATCCAATACAACAACTGTCCCTTACCATCACCTTTATTTTTCTCCCCTTTACGTTTTCCATGTCCCTGTCTAACTACATTAAACTTCTTATAATGAACCACATTCTCTTTCTCACCTACATCCTAAGGTCTTGTTTTCTTTAGCACCCACTTTCCCTTAGCTTTGTCTTTCCCTTTAAAACCTTGATGATATTTTGTCTTATGCTTTGATTCCTCATAACAATGTTTCAACTTTGTGATGGATTCCTCCAACTATCTTGTCTCATGAAACTTGGTCATGTCTTTGAACGCTACCGAAAAATCGATGATGAATCTATAAATATTTGCTTTATCCTCCATAACATAAGGTACATATCTTAACAACTCCAAGAATATGCTAGTATACTCCTCATATGTCATAAACCTCATCTTCAACTCATAGAACTCCTTTGCCCCGTCATCAGAGTATCTCTCTGAGAGATACCTCTTTCGAAAAGTATTTCAAACTCCCTCCAAGTTAACTCCTCCCCCCTAATGCCTATGAAATTATTCACATCTTCCAACCAAATATTTGATTCACCTTTAAGACTGAACATAGATATTTTTGCCTTCATCTTGTCTAAGTAATCATGAAATCTAAAGAGCTTAGTCATTCCAAGAAACCAAGCTTCTACATCCTTTGAATTATTTATTTCTCCATCAAATTTAGGTGGCTTCGCTTTCATAAACACATCCTGAAAATGTCACCTATCACTCCTCTTGTACGAACGATGGTGATGATGACCATAGTAATTGTTTGGGGTTTGATTCCCTGCATCTCCATATTTACTAGATATTGTAGGCTCTCATATCTCTGTCTATCTATTTTGTTCCATTTCAAAGCATCATGATAGTAGTTTCATTTCAACGGAGAGCATACATTATTAAATTATAAAATTATGGAGAGTTTGATCTCAAGTTTCATTAAACAAGTTATTTAAATATCTATTTCAATTTAAAAATTATATCTATTTTTCATAATTCAAGTTATTTTTAATTGAATTATAACTAGAATAATTCCCATATACATTGCCTCTCCTATGAGGTGTATCCAAGAATTTTCCATCCATGGCTTTCCTATGTGATGCACGAGCATTCAACCCAAGAGAAAATTATTGTAATTAAGTAGACATAGGGGGTCATGTATTTTAAGGAAGTTGGATTCATAAGTGATTAATTAATGTAATGTTTAGGCTTTTGAGTGAATAGAATAGGAATTAATTAGATAATGTACGTTTTTTGTAAATTCTCTCAAATAAATGAGAACATGAGTGGTTAATAAAGACAAAAGAGTTAAAAGTCAATTATAACTCTTAAGCAGTTTCATGATTCGAGGAAGGAGAGGGAGTTTTTAGGAATTAAATGAGGTTAGAAGTGGACATAGAGGATTTAGGAGTGAGTTCAGTAGATTTAGGAGGGGAACCAGAATTACTTCAACAGAGCTTTCTGGTATAAACCTAAGCCTACACGCAGAGTAGGAGGAAGGAGACCACTAATAGTTGCAAGTCAAGCGTGTGCAAGACACAAAGTTTTGAATGTAATCATTTGTTTATAATTATGTATATAGAGGTTTATTCCTAGCTCTGTAATTGTGTGATATGAGTATTTATGAATGAATTATATGTGATTGTAGGTTCTGTAATAGGGTTGCACGCAGAATTCTAAAGTATACGTAGATGAGTAGAATGATTCAAAGGAATCATAAAGGGATGTTTGAATTCAGTTGAAGATCAGAGTAAACCTATGGAGAAGTTGCGAAGTGAGGATTCGCAGAGGAGTTAAGCTCAGAGGAAGTTGAGCAATGAAAGGAGAAAGAAGAGTTTTGAAGAACTATGCAGAGGAGAAGAATGATTTGGAGGAACCGTAATGGATCATTGAATCCACTCGAAGGATGAAGAAATGATAAGAAGGAAACCAAAAATATAGAAGAATTGAAGAAATAGCTTAAAAACCCAAGAAAATGGAAGAATAAAGAAGTGAAGTATCGATGCACAGTAGCTGTTGCATCTTTAAGATCCATAGCTAGGATTAAGGCACATCAGAAAAATCCTTTTGGAGACATCAGAATCAGCCTTGGAAAGTTGGGATGAGTGATTGTTGATGAAGTGAGGATCATTGGATTGAAATCAGAATGACAGTCCTGATCTAATTGCAAATCGGTAATCAAATGAGTTATGGACTAGCCGGTGATAGATAGGCCAATGAGCGACACAACGATACTCCATAACCGATAAGTGGAGTTCAGGGATGAGAGGTATCATAGATTGGAACGATTGGCACAACGTTGTGGAGAGGTATGAAGGAGTGGGCCCGATGATATTTATATGTGCAGGTTTATAAGATTTCAAATCCATTCCAAGAGCGAAGTAGGGTTTTCCTTTGTTTTCTGTTGTTTTCATATGTATTCTGGAAAGTTATATGATCGCATATTGGGAAGGAGGGAGGAAGTGTGTATTAATGTGACCAACGGAGGAGCCGATACTCGATTGCAAAAAGGTGAAACCTCAAAGGATGTGTAGAAGATGTATAAAGCAAAAAGGTATTGTTTGCACATATTTCCTTTGTAAAAGGTTATAAAGGGTTAAGCACGCATATGTGAGGTTTTATATATAAATCAACATTATCAAAGGATGGAAGGATTTATGTATTAATTATATGTAACCAATGTTAAGAGGGGAAGGTTATACACATAAATGCGGTTAAAGGGTTTTATAAAGGTTGTGAAGAGGTTTTAAGTCCCGATAGGAAGGATTGATGAAAGGCTTTAATAAAGTCTTATATGAAGGATGGAGGGTTGATTAAAGTCCCTATAAGTATATATGGGCTCGGAATTAGCTTATGTTGGGTTTCTTATAAATCATTCCACATAGGAATTCGATTAAAGGGGCCTTAACCATATTTAAGCGGAATATTTTGACTCGCTTGTGAGTTAAATTCCCATGAATAATGTATTTATGCATTGTATATGCATATTGTGGGTATAAGCTAGGTAACCCGGCATCACTATGCCCATCATGAGATCTGCTACTATAGGCTCCATTAGTCATGGCCTCCTATCCATGACTGATCCTAAGTGGTCCCTGCCTCTGCATGTCCGATAAGCTCTAAAGAATCACTGCATTATCCTTTAATGTTTTCTCTTGTTCCCTCACAAGTCTCTCTTATGACTGAATTATCCTATCATTATCCACTTTGCAACTCCTTATTCTACCTTCAAAATTCTCAAAGTGTCTCCTATGTGAGGGGAATACTCATCACGATGTTGTTCATATGATCGATAGGGAGAATCTCATGGAATATAGACTACCATATTACTTGTCATCTTTTCTCCTCTTCATTCAAGTATACTATGTCATCTAAACCAAAATATAAACAATCAACATACCTTGTGTTGTAGCCACTACAACCACCCTCCAAAATTTTTGGCCTGCACCAAATTTCATAGCCTTGCTCGAGAGTTTCACTTGATGACTACACACACTCCGGTTCACTCCATGAGATCATGTGAGTCTTCACATTCTCCTTTCTTGCTCATTCCACCCAAGATTTTACATGTTGATGTCAATGTCATGCTTGCGACCATGTTCTCATCATGCTCAAGGTATTCACTTCGTGTGTACATGTTATATTCTCTATGAAAACATATGTCGCACTCACACACGGAGTCACATTCATTGTCGTGCAAGCCTCATCACGGTCAACGATCAATCAAAAATGTCGCGCTTGTCTCTTACACCGTGAGTGAGTCATGTTGAACGTGTGTATCTCAATGGTTTGGATTATCTCATCGTCAAGTCATGTAAGTGTGTGTTTGGAGGATCACATATGCATCTTTCGCTTATTCACACGCTAATTCATTTTGCTAAAGATTTCATGATGGAATCCCCTCTCATATCCCAACCATTGCCCTTCCATCGACTAGATCGACTGTCACCCACAAAAGTGCAGAAGAACCAAGCAATTCATTTCAAGTTGTGCTACTCGCTATCAAATCAATCAACCTCAAGGTGGTCAACTTGAAGATTTGAATTTGACATGACATCCACCCCCGATTCATTCCCCTCAAAAATTGAGGAGAGTGGAGACATTGCCCAATAGATTGAGTGGGAAAATTGCATAACGAGTGAGGCTAGATAGACACCAGAGTGCTCGTCCATGTCTCCTTGCTCTTGGTCAAATTACATAAAATTACAAATCAAAATAAAAAGTAAAATCAATAATTCAAGGGAAACGAGGTAAAATATTCAATTTACCATTGGTTAATTTTGGGCTCAATGTTTTCACAACCCATGGTGTGTGTGTATATATATATATACAACCCATAGTTTTACCCATGGTATTCTTGATGGGAAGTTAACATGGATCTAGGTTGGTTTAAATTAAATCTGAAAAGAAAAAGGTATGGAAAGATCTTATATGTAAATGTTTATAAATTTTTACATATGGCTTTAATTAAAAAATAATAAAATGATATAAATAAATGAGTGGGAGATGCTCTCCCACTTAGTAATGGTAAAGATACTATAATATCTTGTAAGCATTTTTACTAGTTAAAAAAAAATATAAAAATAAATAAAATAAATTAATAATTATAATTATTAATAAAACATTTTGACTAAATCAAATACATAAAACTAAAAATAAAAATAAAATAAAATTTTAATATTTATTTTTTTTAGGAAGAAAAAGAGTATTTTTTATTAGAGATAAAAAGTTACATTGCATATGCATCAGCGTCTCTGTTTAAACTGTACGATTGTTTTTGTTGTCAAAGCAAAAACCATCCTACCTTCAACAAAAAAACCAGCTGTTCTTTGGGAGAAAAAGATTTACCTTCTAGGCTGTTTAGCCATAAGCAATGACAACCCTTTTCAAAATGCGCAGCAAGCAAGCCATCGATCAAGCTGGTCTCCTAAAAGAAAGAAAACAACCTGACAAAAATATATGTTTATGAACAGAGTTTTTCAGATTATAATTATACCTATAATTAATTATAATAATAATAAAACTACCCTAAATCTTTAGAGTAACTAAATCCCATATCTAGGAACTTAAGTTTAAATAACGAAAGATTTGTTGTTTCATAGACGAAGGGGTTACGACATAACCTTAAAATTATATACTTATAGATCCTTAAAACTGGGGTATGCCATAATCTTAAAATTGAATTCATTAAAAATATATTATACAAAAATGTTAAGATAAATAAATAAAAGAAATCCAGTTATAACTTTAAAATTAGAACCAAATTATCATTTTAATAATGATGAAAATAAATATTATATCAAATACTGGTATAATTACCCATCAAGTATCTAGGGTCTATACCATAAGAAAAACATAATTAAAGTAAATTTATTGATATTGGGTTAGCCATTCCGTCTCATCACAAACCCAAAAGCCCCAGTAATATACCCTCTTGCCTTCATTCTAATTGATTATATACATTATTGTGCATTTTACTTCTGAAGCTAACGGGGAAGAAATTTCAGAAAAAATTGGGGCGTGGGGATGAGGAAGTATTTCATCGTAGACTCTATGAAGCAGGGAAGCAGCTGGAACATGCATCTCGCAACAGCATAGGGCTACTTTCAGCCCTATAAAAAGTGGAGCTCTGTTTATCCATGGTGAAACAATCGCATCGAATGCCTCGGTCACTAAGCAATTCACTGCGTCCATCACTGAATACACTCGTACGCGAATACCTTCCACCAGGACACAGATATGAGGCTGTTGGTCCTCAGTTGCGTCACCCAAATCACAAAAATAACAGCACCCAACGAGCCATACGAGAATGACGTAATGAAAGAAGTCTTCGAGCTCATTGTAGGATGTTTTCAAGATCTTGGGGACATGAACAGTGCCTCCTTTGCAAGAAGGGTTTTCATTCTCAAGATTTTTGAAGGAGTCAAGCTGTGCTCACTGATGCTGGACCTTGGATTGGACGACCTAGTCCGTGAGATGTACAGGCATTTTTTTCTGCTGTTTCTCACCATTCTTATTCTGCAGATATATATGTCTCCATGAAAACGATTATGGGATTCATTGATGAAGAAAGTGATGAAATCTCGCAGGAACTGTTCTCTGTTTTTCTCATCAACCTCAGAAGAGAAACGAGGATCTCTTTACCGGCTGCACATTCGTTAGCCGTGGATGTGCTTGCATCTTGTGCTGAAACACTCAGAGCATATTTGAAAGAAAAATTTCCACCTGAGCAGGCAATTCATTGCAACTGTGTACATAGGTACCATGAAATTGTTCATGGTATCTGCAGACATGGAAGTCAAGAGATTAATGTTAATAAATGTACAGCTCCTGCTCAGGAGCCTGTGGTAACAGATATCGGTACTTCAGAACCAACTGCATCGCTTTTGAATAATCCAAACACTCAGGTTGCAACAGTGTCTCCTGATGGTCGTCATAATGAATCTGTTAATGACAAAAAAATGGCTGATACGGCGCAGAGTGAAGCTGATCCTAGGTTGATAAGTTTATTTGCGCAGATGTCTTCCTATCCGTTTACAGATGTCACAGGCGGACGCAAACGAGGGCGCTCCCAAGAACGATCAGAGGTGAAAAAATGGTGATTCCGTGTCGGGTGCAAGGGTAGAAAGGGAATCCGAAGGTTTAACTTCATCAGAGGAGACCGTTGGCGAGTTGGCCAATAACACTTCAGTTTCGAGATTGTTGAAGCCGAGGACAACAAGAAATTCTGCGAGAAGATCTCCTTGAACGAAAGGAAATAGATGTTCAACAGATTAGATGTTGGTTTTTCTGAAACCCTAACCCAATTAGAAAAGGTTGGTAACTTTCGGACTTGTTGTTTCTCATATGGGTTGGTTTGATGGAATTCATTTGAAGTTAGAATTTAATGTTGCTCATTTTTGTTCGTATTGAAAATCAGTGTTATTATGTCACTGAATTTGATATTCCTGTGAGGAATTCAATAGTATGAGTAATGATCTTTATCGATTTCTATTAAATTTTTTGGGCAGCACAACGATTCACTTGTTGAAAAATATGATATAATATCGACATATAAATGGGATTTTTAATAAGGAAAATTGAAATCTATATATCGTTTTATATTAAATAGCTGAGATGTTTGTTTTGCTCGGTTTGTTTTATTTTTTTAATTAAATTGAAGTAGAGATATATGCATTGGGGTGCAGGGCGTTATTCACATTAAATGGGATTTTTAATAAGGAAAATTGAAATCTATATATCGTTTTATATTAAATAGCTGAGATGTTTGTTTTGCTCGGTTTGTTTTATTTTTTTAATTAAATTGAAGTAGAGATATATGCATTGGGGTGCAGGGCGTTATTCACATTGGTCAGAGGATTCTACAAGACTTGATACTTACACATAGAAAATAATAATGGAGATACAATAAATAGCTGTAGAAAATAATAATGGAGATACAATAAATAGCTGTTACGTTTAAAAAAAAAATAGTAGGATAAAATAATTATATTTTTATGAAAAATATATCTAATAGAAAAAAAAAAAAATTAATAAAAAATCAAATTGAATGTTATTTTTACTCATGAAAATTGGATAGAATTTTCTGGTTTTGTGATGTTTAATTTGTGGAAGAGAGGGTTTAATTTATTAAAAATCTTTAAATTTTTTTATTATGGAATTCATGGTTAATCTTATATTGATACAAGTTTATATTTAAATAGTGCTAGCTCTATCATTATTGTCATCCAAATACATGCTAAATGAAGAAATACTCTAAGACCCATATCTTAACATGGATTGGCAAAAAAAGTGAGATTAGTAATTTGCCAATAGAAAGATGTACAAGTTTCTTTTCCTTACCATCTTATGCTTGTAGTATCATTCCATGTTTGTAAGCATGGTTCCATGGTTCCTCTTGGTGTCCAAGTAGGGCTGATTTATTCACCTTGTTTCTACATTAATTTTATCAATCTCAGTGAGTATCCTTTCAAGGCAACACCCAAGGTAATCCTTTCCAACCAAGGGTTCTTGGTTTAAGATTCAAAGCATGACTCTAAGGTTAATAAATTACACAAGTGCAAACATAATTATGAACAAGTAAAGCACTGCAACCAAAACTAATAAATCAGGCACTCACAAAGAGGAAACACCTGATTAGAAAAGTGGGCCCATCTCTCTAATCAAGGTGTGGTTAGCCACCAAAAGGACTAGAACATCAAAATATATGATCTTTTATTACTCGGTAACACATGTTTACAACACTCATGGGTTCACAGTAACAACATGTATGAGATAGAAAGAAGGCCTAAAAATAGTTCAACCTATTCCCCCAGTTGCACAACCTCCTTTTGGCCAGCCATTAAGAGATGTGTTGCAATAGGCTGAAGTGAGGGTTCTTCTTCTCAGGCTAAGGTCAAACACATAATTTAGTACCGCAAATAGATAGACTCCATGCCTTTTTACTTCATTAATTAAAATATACCAGTTGGAAAAGTAAGGGGGAATTTACCTTGTAAGTTTAACATAACAACATAGGTAAATGAATGAAAGAAGGTCGAAAAGGGTAGTGGAAATGGTTAGAAAGATGGCCCAATTTGGTACCCAACATCTCCTCCCAACTAGCCTTCGAGTCCGTTGCCCTCACAAATCTAGGTTGTGTAGACTATATGTTTCATGAAGGTAGGCAAGATCATATTCTGCAGCCATTTCTATTCCTCGAACTTTAAATCCATCTGAAAGGACAACTTCTTTCGACCAATCCTTCGAGACACCATAAGCTAGACTATAAATTTTGGTAGGTAACTAGAGAACATGAAACTGAAACTTGAGCCCCATCCAACGGGTCCCACATGTTTGGACACATGCCACATACCTCGGCACCCTAGTAAGTACTCATGCAAAATTTGGTGCCCCAAAAGGTTCTTTGTTCGAGATAGCTATAGGTGACATCATCCACTTCCTCTTATAGCAACCAAGGGCCTCTTTTTGAGATGTGGTGAGTTGCTTAACACAAAGATCAAGCCATCATCTTTGTGTCCTCACCATTCTATCTTTGTTTCCCCCAATCACGAGAAAGGTGTTGTGCTTGTTGAACATTGTGTGTGACCTCTTATGTTCCCCTCTTACTATAAATGGATTTGTAACTTTATTGGATAAAAAAGTGTTACAATCCTTCTTTGAGTAAATCTAATTAAAAGTGCTAAAGGTGAGGGCCCTTAAACGAATGTCCCCTACGTATGGGACAAGTTAAAAATCTTTGTCTCGCTGTAGTAAGTATCCATGCAAGCAAGTAAAACTCACACATCAGATGTTACGTTGGTACATCGTGACTCATCAAGATTCAGAGGAATTGCACACCATCCTCCATCTCATAGCTGATCTCATTCTTAATACATTCCATGAAAAATA
Organism: Pinus taeda; assembly: GCA_000404065.3. NCBI lineage: Eukaryota > Viridiplantae > Streptophyta > Pinopsida > Pinales > Pinaceae > Pinus > Pinus taeda. The sequence goes on from APFE031479549.1 coordinate 111,875, forward strand.
AAAGGAAATGTTTGTGCAAAAATAAGGAATAAAAAGAAGTAGGGGGACAACATGCCATAACCTCTTGCACCAGATTGAACATTTGCTCCTTGTCAGCCTTTAGTTCTGCTACTTTCTTCTCCAACTGCTCCATCATGAGTTGTTGTTTCGCATGTCGTAACCTCATAACATCTATGCGCTCCACATATCCAAAAATTGTTGTGGAGGCCCTCTCCTCGGTCCTTCTGGTCTCATTTTGTATCGAGCCATAGTAGATTTTGAGGACTATATTTCAGCTATTAAGGCATTCTCCCGATCTTAAAACAGTCATTCGATCGGGTCAGTCTGAGTGGCAACACACGTCATGACTATTTGGTCTACTTGGGTTTCTATGTCAACCCCGATAGTTTTGGCCTTTTTGGCTTTCCACTTGTGCTTCTTTATTTGTTTTTGCATTCTGTGCAACTTCTTTCTCAGTTTCCTTACTTCCATTTTGAGTTGCATCATTTCCTTGAATTGCAGCTCATACTTTTGTTTCATTGGAAGCTTTCGTTGTTCACACAACTCTATCCACTCTTGCTTAACTAATATTTCCTCAACCGGAGATAAATCCCTCGAAACATCTTTCAGTGTGTTGACTCAGGGATTTTCCTTCCCTGCCTACTCTTCTCCACTTATTTTGTGCCCAACAGCCCCCTCACATGACTGTATCGTTGGCCCACTCGTGAGGACCGTTTCACTTGTTCCCTCCTTTTCTCCAAGAGTAATCTCTTCTTTTTGCACACACATTGTGACTAGCAATGTGCTCGCGAGATACTCTCATGCTACTGTGTCCGTTGGGATTCCTCCCAATTCTGGAGCCTCTAGACTTTTTTTCTCCTCTCTTGCTCCAAGGTACCCTGTTATAGACATTTTTTGACATTGCAACCCCAATCATAAATGTCCATAAACTGAGGGCTCCTAAGTCCCTAAAAGTTTTGCTTCAGTGCCTAAAGGAACAAGGTCGGTTGATTACATCAACTCTGAGAAGTTCTCCACTAAAAACTACTCAGAAATTGTAAAAAATGGACCATACTGAATACCCAGTGTAGAGGGTGCGATGCATATCACCTTCCCATTGTAAAGGGTGTGATGCATGCTGAATGGCCCCTCTATATGGTGCAATGGTCGAGAATGGACAAATGGCAGGGACAATTTGCGAGGTGGAATATCATGGAATCTTCCAGAAGCTTCCCCTCTGACACTTGCCTCTCTGTTTTCGATGAGGGATAAGTAAGAGATCATCATTCTCTAAGTGGAATCATGAACTATCATAGACAGGACACTAATCAAGACCCCAAAATATGACTCACCCCCTACAATCATCTATATATGGATCCCTCATCAGAGAGATGCAGAGGCTAGAATCTTATATCTTGTAGAGAAGTGTTGTTGATTTTCTGGTGTAACTTCATAGTGTTAGGTGATCTAAGCTTTACTTGAGGTGAATAAGGGCTTTCTTGTTGGAGGATGATGTTGGGTCAGAACATATGGTTGTAATCCTCTTGCTATTCTTGATCTTAATAAATCTATTCAAGTTTTCCTCCATATTCTTGTATGTTTGATTATATATGCATTTGTATGGTTAACACATATCTCGTCCTGTGTTATTTATGAATATAGATCTTTGTTCTTCGATAGTAGTATGTTGCTTTGATTACACAGGTGCTCTATGAAGCTGAGCAGATGAAGAAGAAGTGGCCAAGATCTATCAGGGAGGAGAGGAATCAAACAAGGAAACCAAGTACAAGACTAAGGTTGGTCTCCTTTGTTCCACTCTTATATATTTTCATAAAGGAAAGCAAAAGTAGACTTTACTTGTTTGTTTCTAAGATAGCTACTAGTCTTAGTGGGAATAGCAGCTCCGTGTGGACACTATTTACGGTAACAAAATGGCGACTCCACTAGGGAGCGACTAGATCGTTTATTAGCCTATCTTTGTTTCTTTTATAAACTTACAGACGGAGCCTGAAGCCAAGCCAGCTAGCCTTCGAACTGTATTTGTTATACAAATGCAAAGTAGTTAAATGTTGCTTCAGTCTATCTCTGGGTTTTTTTTATGAATTAAACAATCGATCTACAAACATTCTAATTTCCCTAAATGGTGGCTCTAGTAACCTCCTTAGATCAACCCCTATGATTTACATATACTGAACATCACTTACTCGGCCTAAATCCGTGAACTGAATTGCAAATTGTGAGTAAAAACTCATTTAAAGTCACGCAGTGGTACCATCGCACCGTGCCTTCAAGGCAGTCTGTATGCATCGCACTTTCCGTGTGCAGTAGGTGCGCTGCATAATGAATTCACTATGTGACACGTGCGATGGTCATGGAAGGTTAACTTTACCTTGAGACTTTGGTTTTTTCCTCATTATTTTCATTCCTATTAAGGAGTTTTGCTGTCTATGGTCAGTGTATCTCTGTGAAAACCCCCTTTTCTTAAATCATTCCACCTCTACAGTGTAAAGAATTGTAAGTGTTTTTATGTATTGTGCACCATTTTCAGTTCACTTTTGCAAAAAACTAGCGTAGTTGAACTGTCATTTCTTAATCTAAAAGTGTCATAAGTGTTGTTTTCAGTTTTAGAAGAGAATCCCATTTTTCTTGATAGTCGATTATACAGTTACTCTTGTATATGATTTGAATTAGTAGTTTTTAAAGTGTCGAAAAGCAATTTTCATTTCGGAATCGCAAAGTGTCTCTCTCACCTTCACTTCATTTTGAAAAGAAATTTGTTGAGTATTGTCACTTTGAAAATAATTCAAATTTTCACATAGCTTTCTTATCATCATTCATACATTAAGAAGGATGAAAAAAAATACATGCGTGTGCATTTGCATTTAGACTGCGTGGTTTGACTTAGGACAGTGCATTTAGCATGTGCTCTGTGCTCTTTGTTGAAAGATTCTCAACTTTCTTTCCTTAGTACCTAGGATTTTCATTGCCGAAAGAAGATTAAACCATTGTTTATCATCTTCGACCGCATTTTAGGAATTGTATACACATCACACGGTGAACCTGAAAGGAAATTTTTTAAGCAAGATCAACTTAAAATAAATTTAATGAATCTAACAATGCTTTGGAACCTAATGCACAACATCTAGAGGTCTAGACTAGAGACATATTTCGGCGTCATAAAACCTGGTAACTGTTGTTTTCATTGTTGGTTGGGTGGTTCCTCCACTCTGAGATGGCAAGTGCGAGTATGTACTTGTGCTCCCACGTACCGTAGAGTATATATTGGGAGACCACAATAGGCTGCATCCTTTTTCCTTAGGAAGTTGTGCTTGCCACCTTATCGATCGCAATGCACTGAACACAGCATTCGGGAAGATTGGCTCGCGTACCGTAAAAAGTATTCTGCAGTTTTGTGATTGGTTTGGTAATCCCCTATGCCTAGATCTCTAGAGAAATCCATTTTTCTCCTTTTCAAACTCCTTAAAAGAAAAGGTCCATCTGAGCACTTGTTATTTCAGGCTCACTAAAAATCGAAGGCGACTAGAGTCATCTTTTGTTTTTTCTCAACTCTTTAAAATTGAAAAAACAAGTTGTGTCAAAGCGTCTAAAATTTATTTTAATCGGTATAACATCACAAATTCCCTTGTTGGTCTTTAGGTTGAGAAAAATGGATTCTACCAACCAAGGATTTCCCCTTGGAGGAAATCCTAGTGCCTTCTCCTCTTGGGGAGATGTTGGTGCACCCCATATGGCCACATTGTCACTTTGAGGGTTGATGATTGGTTTGCGCGTCTCGCTCTTCTCTACCTCTGTCATTCATAATACCGTAATTCCTCAACAGTCAAGTCAGCAACTAGATGATACTAGAGTTTCCCACAAACATTCTATTTCGTCTCATTCTCCCTCTCCTCCTTCCTCTTCGCTTGATAAAGCTGGTAAAGCTAAAAATCAAGTAACCGAGAAGAAGAAGAAGCAGAAAGAGAAAAAGGAAAAGAAGAAAAAGGAACCAAAATCAAAAGGGGGCAACCAAGCATCATCTAGCGAAAATCCTCACACCCCACCATCTAAACCTAAATCTCCTTGTGTCATTTGCAATGGAGACCACTATCACCGAGAATCTCCCTGCATCCCTCAGATTTTAAGGGACTAGTCTCCTCATTTGCACAATCCGGTGTTGTCAACCTCTGATGAGCATGTTGAAAGCACACCATCAACTAGTGAAAGTGAAGTATCTGGACAGAAAAGGAATCCCATATTTCCTTGTAAATTGTGTGAAGGAAATCACACTATCCACCATTGTCCCTTCCTTGACAAAGCTAAAAGAGTTTTGGATGACCGTCCTGCTTCACCGTTCCGGCTCCCTCGTGGATATAAAAAACTCTTGCCAAGTCCACGACTGGCTGAAAATCCAGCTGGCCCGCCATTGTGGTCGTCCGAAGCGTCTATCATTGAAAATGAACCCTATGAATCCATACCAAATGAAATTTGAATGGTCAAGGTGGTAGTTGACCCGATCTTTCCTTCAGAGTGTTCATCTTTCAATGATATCGTCACTGAAGAGAAAGAGAACGACACCATTCAAATTCTTTTCATAAACACAGACTCTGATGAACTTGGGGGTAGTCTACCCATTCCTTTATCACAGGAAGGAAGTTCATCAGAGTCATATCCGGCTGTCTACTCGGTCCCACCTCCAAGCGACCTAGTCGTTTCCTTCGACTCGAATCTACTAGGCAGACCCCGTTTACCAGCTAGTGTACTATTCCGAATCATTGTACAAGCTTACAGAATGGTCATGATTGGTACCATCATCGATGAACGGGCTTGTATGAGTATCCTTTCCTCAATTGCCTCAAAAGTTCTTGGTTCACCATCACTTTTGCCTGAAATGAGAAATCTGACAGGCTTTGACAAAGGAACCAATCGACCATTAGGGATCCTTCCAAATGTGCCCATTACTTTGAGAAGGAAAATTGTTCACATGAATGTAATGGTACTTCAAGGACCCTTGGATTATAATCTACTCCTTGGACGCGACTATATTTATTTCATGGGATCCGTTGTCTCCTCACTCTTTAGAGTAATGTGTTTTCCGCACGAAGGCAGAATGGTCAAGCTCATAGACCAAATGTCATTCCCCGGTTCACACATTGCAAATAGTCAAATGTCATCGCTAAATGGTCTTTTCACACAAGGAATGTCTCATCGATCTCTAGTCCGTCCACCTAATGAGCGCGAGTGATTCAGGAGGATATGACTGAAACCCAAGGGGCATGCACCCTGGTCTGTTTCGACACGAAAACCTTGGGTATAGAGTAGGTTTCCGAGATGATATATGACTAGTCTGACACACCCGTCCTCACAGGAAAGTGGGATTAGGATGGAATAAGATACCTTCGTTAAAGTTATGTGAGTGGAATGCGTCTGTGCCACTCACCTTTGTCTATTTCCATAGACATCGCCAAGGAGTCACTTTGTCCGCAACGCGGATAGAAATTTCATGGTAACCTAGGAATTTTTTGCTATACCTTGGGGCATGCAAACCTTTCCGCATGCAAGCGAAGAGCGACCATTTATTTTTTAAATTTGTAGGACCTCTAACCCTTTAAATCCATAAGGCTAGTTGTTTCCTAACTTGCATAAAGGAAGGATCTGGGGCAAAGCGTACAAAAGGTGCAAGCCCCATAAAAAATGGCATCTTGAATGAGACATCCTTATTATATGACTCGCGAGCAGTGTTACCGCAGGGTTCAAGCGTGTTTAAAAATAAACCTGCCACGACCAGTTTTAGCACATAGTTCAAGCTCGTTAAAAAATAAACATAATCCATGAGAAAATGTTTCCCCCAGAGTTTAAGGTCATTAAAAAATGAACTGGTAAATAACCATTGTGAATGCCTTATCGTCAGCTTTTGAGCCTTGGTCGTGTTCTAATCATCACCTCCACTCTGTTTTTAGCCGATCATTCAGCTCCATTTGATTGTTTACCCTTTCGACGAACATCTGCGAAGAGTGATTCTACTAGCCATCCTTGTGACACTGTCGTGATTGGAAAATTCCAAGCCTTACCTGGAATCATCTCCTACTTGAAATCATCACTTGTTCCTCAAAAACGAGTCTCCTTTAAGCTCTTTTCAACTGACTCGTAAAATATGAAAAGATTGCCGAGCGATTAGCCTCTCCAGCTCGTTAAAGTCATCGGAAGTGCTATCCCTCCTCTATATTTTAATCTTTTTGGACCTGAGGGATTATTACACAAAAATATCGAGCGCTTGTCTTGTTCAGCTCATTAAAACTATTGAAAATTCATCCCTTTCGTATTATTTTGCACATTTTTGGACTTAAGGCATTATATGATGAAAAAGAATCTTTTGAGTATCCTTTCTGTCCCTTTCAGACTCTCTAAAATTGAAAAGGATCAAGTTATCTTTGTCGTTAGACTCGTTAAAACCGATTAGCGACAAACTCGCCCAAATGGACGAGAACGAGTTTCACTGTCGCTAGGCTCGCTAAAATAGCAACACGTTCGCCCGAAGGGCAGATTATAGAACAAGCATATGTTATCCTTCTCAAGTTGACAAAAATAAAGAGGTACTCGTCAGCAATGACTGGAGAAAATTGGGAACAAAACTTGAAAAATCTTTATTGGTAGCAAGTCGCTCTTGAACATGATACTTTCCTTCTGCATCCAAGCTGGGTTGGGTTGTTCCGTTAACTGGTCATCACCAATGGTCCATCACACCATCCATATTTGGGTTTAACGCTACCAATCCATCGTTAGTGTCGCTGATATTTTCAAGAGAAGTCATTCAGACAATTCGCCTCTGTCTCACCCACTGCAATACATTCATGCTCCATTCTTTCACGACTGCCACCGTGAACCCTGTATCGTCAGATCGTTTTCACCTCCAAAATCATTTGCTTCGTTCTGTGTCGTAGATGTGGGATTCATTAAGGCCCTCCTACGATGGGTCACGTCTTGTCAACATCAGCTCATTATCCAAGAAGTTGACCTAGGCACAACCCTTTCAGTACTTTGAAGCTTGCATGCCTCAATGGCAAGTTTCTCACTTTCGCCGACAAGTTTACATTAATGGCCTTCGACCGAGAGATTTTGCGTGGTGTTCGACGCAAAGTCCTTTTTCACACCATGTGAATTGTACTGTAGTACCTTGAGGGTCATTGTCATTATTGGTGATTCCTCTCACACATGTTAACAGCTTACATCATTGGCTGGTAATCAGGTGATGTCTTTCCATGTTCGACTTGAGAACATTTTTTCACATGGATTGACTTGTACTCCGAGTGAAGATTAAATGAGTTTTGAAGACCCCGGATCTAGTTTCATCCATCCGAGACGCGATATATTCAAGAATATAAAGACATTCAATTTACATCATTGTTGAATAGATGATCATCCAAATCAAAGGATGATGAGTCTGAATCATCAGTCTGCAACACACGATTGTTTGTCCTATGTACATAAAAATGAATTTATAAAGTTGAGCATGGGAATGCCCGCCTCAACTAGATCATGAAAAAATGTTGTCAAGATAATGTATTGTATTACATGTTATTATAGGTCGCCTCCCGGCTCAAAAAAACTTCGGATCCTCATGGGAAAGCATTTCACCCGACATCAAAAGATTAACAACCTCATGCTTTAGGGGGAAACTGTTATAGACATTTTTGGGCACTGTAACCCAAATCATAAATGTCCATAAACTGAGGGATCCTAAGTCCGTAAAAGTGTTGCTTCACTTCCTAAACGAACAAGGTGAACTGATTACATCATCTCCCAGAATTTCTCCACTAAAAACTGCTCAGAAATGGTCAAAACTGGACCATATTGAATACCCAGTGCAGAGGGTGCAATGCATATCACCTTCCCATTGTAAAGGGTGCGATGCATACAGAATGGCCCCTATGTAGGGTACAATGGTCTGGAATGGAAAAATGGCAGGGACAATTTGCAAGGTGGAAGATCATGGAATCTTCGAGAAGCTTCCCCTCTAACACTTGCCTCTCTGTTTTCGACCAGGGATGAGTAAGAGATCATCATTCTCCAAGCGAATCAGGAACTATCAGAGAGAGGACACTAGTCAATACCCGAGAAGATGACTCACCCCCCTACAATCATCTATATATGAATCCCTTATCACAGAGATCGAGAGGCTGGAATCTTGTATCTTATAGAGAAGTGTTGTTGATTTTCTGGTGTAACTTCATAGTGTTGGGTAATATAAGCTTTACTTGAGGTGAAGAGGGGCTTTCTTGTTGGAGGATGATGTTGGGTTAGAACATATGGTTGTAATCCTCTTGCTATTCTTGATCTTAATAAATCTATTCAAGTTTTCCTCCATATTCTTGTATGTTTGATTATATATGCATTTGTATGGTTAATACATATCTCGTCCTGTGTTATTTATGAATATAGATCTCTGTTCTTCGATAGTAGTATGTTGCTTTGATTACATAGGTGCTATTTGAAGCTGAGCAGATGAGGAAGAAGTGGCAAAGATCTATCAGGGAGGAGACGAATCAAACAAGAAAACCAAGCGCAAGGCTAAGGTTGGACTCCTTTGTTCCACTCTTATCTATTTTCATCAAGGAAAGTGAAAGTAGACTTTACTTGTTTGTTTCTAAGATAGCTACCAGTCTTAGTGGGAATACGAGCTCTGTGTGGACACTATTCCCGGTAACATACCCTCCACCTATGTGGCTTCCACTCTATAAGCTTGTGGCCTTTGTAAAAGATTCAAAACCACCAGAATTTCAAAATCTTCTTTTTCTTCGTGTCGAGGGGAATGAGTTACCCTCGGTCCACTTGTAATCGAGGCAAAGAAAGGGAACCAGATTGCATCTTCTATGCTTGGCCCCGAATTTAACGCTGGTTCTTGTGGTTCAGTGTCAACCTCGCACCCTATCTCTTCTGCTACTTCCTCCATGGGTCCCATAGTTTCCTCAACTTTGGGCCCTTCTTGTCTTTGTCCTTCCTCTTCTCCGAGTTCCACGGTCGGAGTGGTCAAGAACTCCTGTTCAATTGGATCGTCCTCCTCCATCATCTCCATAGTGGCAGGAGATCCTTGTGGGGTTCCCTCAGTCACCATATCAACTGCTTCACGCACACTAGTTTGATGTGGGTCTACTCCTGTGACTACCATATCATTAACTTTCTCTGCTAGTTCCATGGATGAAGTTGGTTCTTCTGGGACAACCTCTTTTGTGGTACTAGTGGGCCTTTCTACATCAGCCCCCGTATCTTCCATTACCTCCATAATTTATGCTTGATCTTGGGGAGCTACCTCATCCCCCAGTTCCTTTATTTCCATCTCCATTTCGTCTGGTTCCTCCTATTCGACATAATCATCTTCTACAGGATCCTCTTCCATAGCTTCAAGTTATTCTACCCTACTGGCCATAATAGCTACTATTTGTTCCTCCGTGGAGTCCTGAAACAACTCCTATAGAATCAGAATCTATCCAATGGTGTTCATTATTAGCAGCCGAACCAACCCATGATGAGTGATGACCACCAATACCTGTCGCGCCCCTGATCTGAATGTGCCATTAAGTGAAGGTTCCTTTGTAGGAAGTAGGGCACATTCATGGAGAAAGCTTTTGCCTGTGGGAATCGTAGGTGAGCTAATATGTGAAGATGGTATTTGAATATGGTGGAGTATCTTCCTTCGCACATCATATATTTTACCATGAATTCTGTTACTTCTCTCGATGGATATGGTAGCTAATCTCTGTCATACCCATGACCTTTCTATGTTATACTCTCTCTGACTTGAAGGAAGGCCTCAAGGAATTCTGGAAGGGTAGTTTCTCTCACAAACCATCATTGCCCAACTTGAGGAAGCCCACTAACTTCCACGATGGTTTCTTTTGTTATGGGGATCTCCACTTCGTGAACCTGAGAGCCCCTTTCTCCCAAGTTCAATGAAAATTCCACTATCATTTATTCATTTAACCCCCTCAACATGTCAAGATACACATCCCATCCTACATTCGGAAAAACCTACCATACCTCTCGATTATTTTAAATTTCCCTTGTGTTCTCACGCTCATCTCGAATAGATTGGCCACCCATTATTGTGAAGGCAGAATCAGCTCGTCGACTGCAGTTGGTTGGCAAGGGAGAGTGACAGGTCTCAAAACTGTTAGAGATTGCAATAATGTCATGGTTGACTTGGTAATGACCAAATGAACAGTATTGGTACATATGAGAATAATGACAAGTTTAGTACTAGTACGCTTAGAAATAATGGCAAGTTAAGATGGTACTGTGGTGTGTTTTGAAAATTAAATTTGGCGTGTGGGGAAAATGATCGATATGAATTGGAACGTATAAATCTTCATCCCAACACTTTTAAAAGTATGATTACAGAATGCTGGAATCATTAGATTCAGTTAAGCGGGATCTATGTGCACTAAATGATTTTTCGTGGTACGCCGTCATTTATTATGATGGTCCCCCCCCGCCCAACTTAATGACGATTGTCCTCGGCATGTTTAATTGTCCTTTATAGAATATTTAATTAAATCCATAAAACGACAGAGACGTACCTTCAGACTTACCTGGCAGAATGACACCACAACAAGTAGCAGCAACAGTGAGTAGTGACAATAGTGAGTAATGACAAGAGTGAGTAACAACTATTCTGATGTAGTGGCAACAATGAGTAGTAGCAACAGTGAGTAGCAGCAACAGTGAGTAGCAGCAATAGTAACAACTGTTTTAAAGTAGCGGCAATAGTGAATAGCAATAATAATGAGTAACAACTATTATGTAGTAGCGGCAACAGTGAGTAACAACAGTTACAGTGTAACAATAGTTGTGGAGTAACAGCAGTTACGGTGTAACGACAGTTGTGGGGTAACAACAATTAAAGTGTAATAGTAGTTGTTGAGTAACATCATTTAAGATGTAACGATAGTTATGGAGTGACAATAGCTACTGTGTAATGGCAATTGCAGAGTAACAATGCTACGGTGTAATGGCAGTTATGGAGTAACAGTAGCTACGTTGTAACAACAGTTATGGAGTAACAATAGTTACGTTGTAATGACACTTAGTGCAGTCACGACACTTGGTAGACTAATGGTAGCTACATACTAACATTAGTTACGGAGTAACAACTCTTAATGAAATAACAACACTTAGTGGTATGCACCAATGGAGTATAACAATATCTTAATGATTGATGAAGTGATAGTGTCGGGTGTTACATTTCTCCTCGCCATATTTCTTTGTTGTTCCTACAAAAGATAAACAAGTAAATAGCAATATATATATATATATATATAATATAATATATATATATATATTATAACAGAGTGAGGGTATCTTGTTTTCCAATGACCATTAAATCAGATGAAGCAGAAAGATTTTCAACAAAAGCATCTTGAGAGGCTGGACGATGATATAATTTAAGACGGTGTCCATTTACCAAGAACGAGGTATGGTTTTCATCTATTGTAGTTAGTTTAACCGTTCCATTGTCGAACACTGTGTCCACTTGATATGGGCCCATCCAGTGAGTGCAGAGCTTGCCTTTCAAATCCTTAAATCTCGAGTCATACAGTAACACCGAGTCCCCCACATGAAACACCTTAGTTTTGATAAATTTATTTTGCCATTTCATTCTCTGCTGTTGAATAGCAATAGTTTTCTAGACAGCTACTACTCAAATCTCATCCAACTCATTCATCTATTCCAATCGATCTTTCTGGGCTTTTGATAAATCTAGGCCTACTTCTACAGATTTTTTGAGTGTACTAATCTCAAATTCAACCAGAAACAAGGGGGACTTCCCATAGACTAATTCATATGGAGAAAACCATGTTGTATTCTTCCATGTTGTTCTGTATGCCCATAGAGCTTCTGGAAGTTTCTGTTCCTAGTCCGAGCAATGGCTTGCTACTGTCTTTGTCAAGATATTTTCCAATACCTTATTTGTGCTTTCTACCTATCCATTCGCCTTGGGATGTCAGGGGGTTGTCACTCTATATTTGACCCCATATTTTTGCATTAGCTTTTCTATTATATGAGATGTAAACTGTGATCCACTGTCTGATATAATTTCTCTTGGAGTCTCATACTTAGCAAATGTTTCTTCAAAAAGGAAGTCTACCATTGCTCTATTTCTCTCATGACCGCCTTAGCTTCAACCCATTTAGTTACATAGTCAGTACAGACCAATATGTAAGCCTTTTTATGCGAAGGTGGGTTGAATGGACCAATGAAATCGATGGCCCATTTCTCGAATGGTTCAAGGACTATCTGGGGCTGCAGGGGAATTTCATTTGCTTTCCCATGTTTTCCCATCTGTTGATAGCTATTGCACCTCCGCATGTAATGCTGAGCGTCACGAAAGATGAAGGGCGAGTAATATTCCATTTGCAGTACTTTATGACCTGTTCTTTTCTCTGCAAAATTTTCCCCATATGGTCCATCATGTGCAACTTTTAATATCTCAGAAACATCACCTTCTGCCAAACAACGCCGAATCTAGTGATCAACTCCCATATGGAAGAGATATCCCACCATCCATGAATATTGGTTACTCTGGTGAATGATCTTCCTTTGTTCCTTATAAGAGAGATGACGAGGCACTTTACATGTAGCAGGATAATTAGCAATAACTGCATACCACAAAGTGTTAGCAAAAACTGCAAAAAGATGCTCATCCAGAAAATCATCTTCAATTGGTGTTTCCTTACCATCATGTTCTATCCTAGCTAAAAAATATGCAACCACATTGTCTTTCCCTCCTTTATCTACTATAGTGATATCAAATTCTTGTAGTAGCAACAACCATTATATAATGCGACCAGGGGTAACAAGTTTTTTCATTAAATACCTCATGGCGATATGACCAGTGTGCACAAAAGTACGATACCCACTAATGTAGTGCCAGAACTTGTTGATGGCATAAACGACAAGAAGAAATTCTTTCTCAATCACTGTTTAGTTTAATTTAGTAGAAGCCAAATTTTTACTAACATAGTAGACTACGTAAGGTACCTTATCCTCTTACTATCCCAATACTGCACTAGTTGTTGTCTAAGAGGCATCTATATGAATTTAGAAAGGTAATGCCTGGTCAGGTCCTCTAAGGATTGGAGCACTGCAAACTAACTCTTTAATTTTTGTAAACAATGCATCAGAGTCTTTTGTCCACACAAATTCTGAATCTTTCATTAGTCATTGAAATAGTAGGTGAGCTACTTTTAGAAAAATTTCTATGAAACGTCTATAATAAGCAGCACAACCAATGGAACTGTGTACTTGTGTGAGTATTTTAGGTGTTGGGAAGTGCAGAATTACCTGCATCTTTGTTGGATCCATCTTGATTTCTTAGCTGAGAGAAAATTTCCCAGAACGATTCCATCTTCCATCATCATGTGACATTTCACTGTACTCAGAGAGGCACACACTTGTATACACCATGAATGAGTCCCCATACGGAGTAAAGTCATCCATATAGATCTCAACACTGCCATCTATCAAGTCAAAGAAGATTCCCATAATTACCCTTTGGAATGTTGTAGGATCATTACACAGGCCAGAAGGAAGGACCCGGTATGCAAATGTCCCCAAGGGACATGTGAATGTGGTCTTGTCCTAGTTCTTAGGAGCAATCTCGATTTGGTTATAGCCACTAAACCCATCTAGAAAAGAGAAATACTTCTTACCATCCAATGTGTCTAACACTTGATCAATAAATGGCAAGGGAAAGTGGTCTTTCTGCGTCGCCTTATTCAACTCTCGATAATCTATGCAGATTTGCCATTTGTTGTTATTTTTGGGGACCATTACCAATGGTGAGACCCATTGGGTGTCGGAGATAGGGTAGACAAAACCTACATCCAGTAATTTCTAAATTTCTTCTTTCACCACATTCTTCAATGCAGGGTTCATTCTTCTCTAAGGTTGTCTTATAGGATGACAATCTTCCTTGATGTATATGTGATGGGTGCATAAGTTGGTAGGGATTCCCTTCATATCTACATAATCCCAAGTGAAGGCCTCTTTATGTTTTCGTAGAACGTCTATAAGCTGCGCCTTCTGAGATTCTGAAAGGTTGGAATTAATATTCAAGGTTTTCCCAAGTTCCAATTCCAATTGCATACTTTCATGAGGTGCATCATCAGGTGGTTCCTCTAATCCTTCTGCTATTTCCATAGTTTCCCGAGTCTCACAACTTGGGATAGATTTTAGGATCTACTGGTTCAATTCCAAAATGGAACAAGAATCATCCATGAAGGAAGTGATTACATCATCTTCTAATTCCATTTTCAATTACAGGGCCTGTCCGATAGTAAGGACAAGTCTTACTTCTTCATCTTCCATTTCAACCTCCACTGCAGATATAGCCTTCTTACCTCATGCTAGTTTTATAGGTGAATTTGGTTCTGTAGGTGGATATAACACTAAATTCTTAGTGTTATTCCCATTAGAAATGACCATATTCCCTAAGTGGCACCTAATGTAAACATTTGTAGTGGCCAGCCATGTCCTACCAAAAATTAGGGGATGACCGCCCACTGAAGATTTTGTATCTAATACGAGGAATTCTATCGGGTAATGCAATGAATCCACTGAAAATGTCACATCTTCCAACTTTCCTATAGGTTTGACTGCAGATTGATCTACTAATTCTAGTACTATAGGTGTATGCTTTAAATTACGAAGTCCTAACACAAGCATAGTTTCAGTGGTGATGACAATGATGGCAGCTCCTAGGTCTACCAACACATTTGGAATATCTACCCCATTAATATGTACTATCAAGATCAAGTTCCTTGGATCTCCATATTTCACTGGCATTGATTTTCCCATCAGAAAATCTGACAACTTTCGCATAACATGTATAGTGAGGCGATCTTTAATTTTCTTGGCACGTTTCTTTGAACAATATTCCCTAAGAGTATTTGCATAGATTGGCTTATAGCTTGTAATAAGGGAATTTTAAAAAATAAGTTCTGTGATTCTCCTAATAAATCAAATTCAGATTGAAGACTTGGTTTACTCATGATTAATCACTCTGGTAGGGTGGTTCAAATCGATGTTGCTTGACAAGAGGCGTCTGGGTTCTATCAGTTCGCTTTGGCTATTTACTGACTGGCTCTACCTCCTTACCTTCATTAGCAATCTGTTCAATGATAACTGGAGGAGGTTGGATGTTAACTGTCTGACTTGATCGTAGGTTCATTTCATGCAACTCTGTAGTGGAGATACTATATGAAGGGAGGTTAAGAACATCAGCTTGATGAGCTCCCTTATTGTTGGGGTTAGGGTTAGGCTGCATTGGGAGCTGAGGACAGGCAGTCTCGTTACCTAAAGGCACATTGGAGAGTAGTTGAAGCTACTACTGGGGCATCTGTTGTGGCATCTATTGTGGCATCTGCTGAGGAAACTGATCAGGAGTGGATCCTCGCCAGGTTGGAGCCCACGGAAAGCTTATACTGGCTTAGGGATTCCAATGCTGCCAAGGTGGGTATTGGTTTTGCGGCCACATGGGAGGATAAGGCATGGTCTGAGGATTCGTATTAAAATTGTTAAAATACTGAGATGGATCTAGATACATACCTTCATTTCCCATCGGTGGTCGAGGCTGTCATGGCTTCCTAGATCCCATGAGGTACTGTTAACTCTGCTAAATACTTCAGCATTTGGAGGACCAAATACCAGCTTGGCTGTGTGTTTTTGCACAAAGGGGGCTCACAACATTTTGTTTCCTTCTTCCCCTTCATTTTCCTCATACTCTCTTAGTCCTCGCAATCTCTTTTTTCATCTAAAACCTTGTTAAACCCGCTTTTCCTTAGGTCCCCGGGCGCAAAGTGTAAACCCATGAGACCGTGATCACGTGACCACACACTTTTCATAAGCCCCTTTTACCTGATCGCAATCACATATTTCCGCGGGTCTTTCATAAGCCATGTCTATAGCATCACCGATGGTTGATTGTCGATTGCCCCTTTTGGATGCAATATAATTATAAACTGTTGTTATTTCCTTATTAGGTCCGGGCTCTAATCAATATCGGTGAGAGCAAGTCGCACAAGGTCAGGGCTTAATGTTAACGGGGACCATTCCATTTTAGTGATGTGATATTAGGTGCTGGACCCGAAATGTTTCACCGCTCACGTGTATAAAATTTAAAGTCTGCTTTCCGCCTCCGATAGTGTATTCGCCATATTACTTAGTTTTCCCCACAGACCAATCTCCGTCGTCCGATCATCCACCAAAACGATCCAACGACATCCGCTTCCCCCACTGCCATGACTTAACCACGCATTAACCCATGGGGAAAGCAGTTTCTCTGTGTCTGATCTATCATGCGTCATCCTCCTAACGTGATCGCTTGGCTGTGTACATTTACCTCTCATCCACCTAAAGTGGTGCGATCAATACCGCCTACCACTGAAACCATCATACCTGCACGTTGAACCCCGTGCATGTATTCAGCTCGATCGTCATTGGATCTGACCAAATGGGATCCAACGGCATATGATCGTCCTGCTCCCGTATCTCCCGGCATCTCTTGTGAACTAATCTTCGCCATTGATTTGTGTAATCTGATGGTCAACCTCGCTCTTCCATTCAATTTGTGTGCCCGCCAAGAAAGTCCAAGCTACTTAATTTCTCTATGCATCCGAAGGACGAGCGTAGCTAGCCCCCATACTATTTGTATTAAAGGTTCAACTACCGCATTTAAGAGACAGTATGGCCGAGCAGGAAGATGTACAGATCCGAGCAGGTAAATGCATTCAATGATTATAGAGTTCCATTCATACAACATTCCACCTGCTAAGAAGGACAAGAGAATATCAGAAGAAGATCAAGTTCATTCATCAAAACAACAGATTGTAGCAGAGACCCATACCATAAACTTAATGTGGTTCATGGTCCATTATGACCCTTCCATGCATAGAATAGCAAAGCATTTTTGTAAACAAACTCTATATATACCCAAAAAAAAGATGCAGTCAGTGTTGATGGTTTTAGTTTCGATGTAAGGTTCAACTTCTGGAGACTGTAACTACTTTGATACTTGCAACTTCTGGTCTTCATTTTTAGCTAATACAAGATTCTTTTGCTCTTAATTTCTCACTTTCCCCTTCTTATCTGTTCTAGGATGTTCCTGTTATGTATTTTTCATGTGCTCTTGATATTTAGCATTTGAGGGGCTATCATCCCACCTCTGTGTTAGAATCTAGTATGTATCATTGAATGTGTTATGCAGGCTTCTATTATCTTAGTGCCAGAGAGTTGTCATCCTGTATGTGCATGAGGAAATAGATTCACAGACCTCTTTACTGGTTGCAGCTGACCATTACATGGTCTTGTGCATTTGCTGGTGTGGTCAGTATTCTCGATCTTCACCTACTCCTAAAACTATGAGTGATTGCTGGTCTAAAGCCTTGTAGTCTGGGGGTGTTCACCCATGGCTTGAGTTAAGCATAGTAGAAGAGGTTATCTGGCTTGAATATGCATCATTCCTTCCATTCATCCATTTCCAACAATTTGTTGAGTTTATAATGTTCCCGAGCATCTCCTATATACAACCTAGGAGAGTTTCTTGGGGTGATAAAATTAATTGGCGCCATTGTCGGGGAGAGGAGATTGAAGCTCAGCTTCCCTAGGAAAATGACGCAGCTCCAGATTTTGATGATAGACAAGGTCTAGGCACATTTATGGTTGTAATCATCTATCTAGTGACTCCACGTTGCAGTTCTGGCTCAGTTTGTGAGGCATACTCAGAGAAATCCTCAGAAATCACCAGCTGACCAACGCCTGATCCTGAGAAGATCATTAAGCAGAAGAAAACATCGTAGAAAGGAGCATCAGGGTTAGGTAAGCCTTAAAAATCTTATGTATCCCTGCTAGTGAAAGATCACCTTCAGAGATTCATAAAGCTCCTTGTTTATTCATTTCGCTTCGGATCTCATTCCAAAGAAATCACCCATGTTTTCCATCATATTCCTTTGTCTCTGCTATCCACTTCATTGATTCATACCACTTAGTCTACCAGTGGCCTTTCATATACACTAGTCATGGTAGGGTAGCGAGCTCTTATAAAGATAGAAAGAATGGTTGTTGCTAGGTATGGACCCTTGGTCTTGCCCGTCCTTTTGAATGCCATGCTTGCAAGAGATTATCAAGAATATATGCCTAAGTTTATTGGTACAGAAGGAGTAATAGCTGAAGAGCACCTTGAATCTTTTTATTGTTATGCTAATAACCTAGATCTCAATGAAGAGGATGTGTGGATGAGGGTTTTTGTCCAAAGCTTAGATGGGGAGGCTAGAAAATGGTTCAGAGAATTACCCCCTAGGTCTATTGCAAACATTGAGGCCCTAGATGATGTGTTCCTAAAGCACTGGGGGGATAAGAAAGATCTTCTCTTTTAGTATACTAAATTTGGAAACTTGCAGAGGAAAGATGGTGAGATGTTGTTCGATTTCAACATCAGATTCAACCATATGCACAACAAAATAGCATGTGAAATAAAGCCTACCCCTACTTCTGCTATGATTACTTATGCCAATGCATTCGATTCTCAGTTCTACCTACTGTTAAGAGAAAGAAGATGTGCTTCTTTGGCAGATATGCAAAATGAAGCCTTTGAAGTAGAAGCAAACATCATTACTGCAGAAAGACTCGAAGGTGATGCTGAAAGGAGAAGACAAGGGGGTGAGTCCTCATCATCCTCAGATCCTGAGATCAATAAGTTGGCCAGGATGATAGAGCTATTAGCCCTTGAAGTTTCCAAATTTATAGCCAAGAAACATTTTGAAGAAGCAAGAGCTCCTAGTACCTTTGCTCTTCCAACTCTGAATCCATATAGAGGAGCACAGGAGCAGTTGCAAATTTTCCAAAGGAACAAAGATGCTAATCAATACCAAATGGTGAAGACCCTTTTTTAAATTATAGTCGTGGGGGAAGAGTTGTTTGAAGAGGAGGAGGAGGTCCATGGTTTGGAAGATAAGGGCAGTGCCCCTTTCTTAACCAGAGCTGCCTATGAAGAGTCACTATCTAAAGTCATTGCTCATGAGTTTGTTGTACTTGCAGAATAACAAGCTGATCATCAGAAGCATCAGGCAGCAGTTCCTACTATCCTCAAAGAGTATGAGCTCAAAGCTAGCCTAGCTTCCCATGAATATGCAGATCTACAAATTGCCAAGCCTATTGTTATCCCTCACCTAATGATCAAAAAGGGAGAAGAAATATCCCCATCATCTTATGCTTCTCTGTTTGTTCAAGTGACATTCCCTCTTAGCTGCCTCCTGGGCTCTAAGGCAGGTCATAATTCAATTCCCGAGGCTGACATTGATAATCTCAGTCTTGATATTTCGAAGCCTCCCTAGGTGTCCTCCACACAGCTTGAATGAGCAGTTTGCCAAACCACAGAGGAAGAGGATGCACAGTTTTGTGACTCCTCCTTGGATGTGGAATATTCTAGAAAAGATGCAGGAGCAAGTGATGTCTGTGTGTCCTCCACCCAAGAATACATTGGTTTTGCCATTCATATTTATTGTGCAAGCCACAAATGATACAGACAAGTACACAACAATCATTGTTGTCCAGCAGGTGTACAAAGGCTCCCATGAAGAACATCCAAGGATGAGAGCATACAGAGAAGGGATGAAATATAAACCATCTCAAATGCCCTAAACTTTTTGAGGTAGAAGAGAAAATAAATCCAATTTTGCAACTCTTTGATGAACTGGCTGACAGGTCAGCCAAGAGGAGGAGAAACAATTTTGATGCCCCATCAGGTGGCCAATTTTTGAAAAGTTGTGATGTTTAAGGTTTCTGAGCCTTAATGATTGTAAACATGTTCTTTTACAGGTTTTAGCGTATACTTAATTAGTCTCCATGCCCAATGGAATACTAGGCAATGTTTTTTATGCTTTTTATGTATAAAGGCATTGGTCTACAGTTCTTGAGGCCTCAGAAGGAGGCTCTCATCCCCAGAAGGAGCCAGTGTTAGTTTTGCTACATACTTCAGCATTTGGAGGACCAAATACCAGCTTGGTTGTGTGGTTTTGCACAAAGGGGGCTCGCAGTAGTTTGTTCCTTCTTCCCCTTCATTTACCTTATACTCGCTTAGTCCTCGCTATCTTCATTTTCCTCTAAAACCTGGTTAAACGCACTTTCCGTCTAGTCCTCGAGCGCAAAGTTTAAACCCATGAGATCATGATCGCGTGAGCACGCACTTTTCATAAGCCCCTTTTCCCTCATTGCAATCGCAGCTTTCTGCAGGTCTTTCATAAGCCATATATATAGTATCGCCGATGGCCGATTGCCGATTGCCTCTTTTGGACGTGATATAATTATAAATTGTTTTTATTTCCTTATCAGGTCTGGGCTCTAATCGCTATCGGCAATCGCAAGTCGCACAAGGTCAGGGCTTAACGTCAACGCAGACCATTCCATTTTAGTGATGCGATATTAGGTGTTGGACCCAATATGTTTCACTGCTCTTGTGTATAAAATTTAAAGTCCGCTTTCCGCCTCTGATAGTGTATTCACCATATTGCTTAGCTTTCCCCGCAAACCAATCTTCGTTGTCTGATCATCCACCAAAGTGATCCAACGACATCCGCTTCCCGCACTGCTATAACTTAACCATAGATTAACCTGCGAGGAAAGTGGTTTCTCCACATCCCATCCACCACGCGTCACCCTCCTAATGTGATCACTTGGCTATGTATGTTTACTGCTCATCGACCTAAAGCAGTGCGATCAATACTGCCCGTCGCTGAAACCACCCTACCTGCACGTTGAACCCCATGCATGTACTCAGCCCAATCACCGTTGCATCTGACCAAATGGGATCCAACAGCCTATGATCATCCTGCTCCCATATCTCCTGGCATCCCCTGTGAACTAGTCTATACCATCGATCTATGCAATTCGACGGTCAGCCTCCTTCTTCCATTCAATTTGTTTGCCCGCGAAGAAAGTCCAAGCTCTTTAATTTCTTTGTGCATCCGAAGGACGAGTGTAACCTGCCCTGGCACTATTTTTATTAAAGGTTCAACCACCTCATTCAAGAGACAATATGGCCAAGTAGGAAGAAGTACAGAGCTGAGCAGGTAAATGCATTCAATGATTATGGAGTTCCATTCATACAAAATTCCACCTACTAACAAGGACAACAGAATATTAGAAGAAGATCAAGTTCATTCATCAAAATAGCAGATCATAACACAGACCCATATCAAAGAATTAATGTGGTTGGTGGTCCATTATGAACCTTCCACACATAGAATAGTAGAGAAATTTTGTAAAAAAACTCTATATATACCCAAAAAACAGATGCAGTTAGCGTTGATGGTTTTGGTTTTGATGTAAGGTTCAAATTCTAGAGACTGTAACTGCTTTGATACTTGTACTGTTTTGTCTTCATTTTCAGCTAATACAAGATTCTTTTGTTGTTAATTGCTCACTTTCCACTTCTTCTTTGTTCTAGGCTATTCCTATTATCCATTTTTCATGTGCTCTTGATATTTAGCATTTGAGGGGCTATCATCCCACCTATGTGTTAGAATCTAGTATGTATCATTGAATGTGTTATGCACGCTTCTATTATCTTAGTGCTAGAGAGCTGTCATCCTGTCTGTGTATGAGGAAATAGATTCAAAGACCTCTTTACTGGTTGCAGCCGACCATCACATGGTCTTGTGCATTTGCTGGTGTGGTCAATATTCTCCATCTTCACCTATTCCTAAAACTGTGAGTGATTGGTGGTCTAAAGCCCTGTAGTCTGGGGGTGTTCACCCATGTCTGGATTTAAGCATAGTAGAAGTGATTATCTAGATTGAATATGCATCATTCCTTCCATTCATCCATTTCCAACTTGTCGAGTTTATAATGTTCCCAAGCATCTCTTATATACAACCTAGGAGAGTTTCTTGGGGTGATAACATTAATTGGCACCATTGCCGGGGAGAGGAGATTGAAGCTCAACTTCCCTGGGAAAATGTCACTGCTCCAGAGTTTTATGATAGAAAAGGTCGGGGCATATTTCTAGTTGTAATCATCTATTTGGCGACTACACTAGAGGAAGACCAACCCTTGGAAACTCCACATTGCAGTTCTGGCTCAGTTTGTGAGGCATACTTAGAGAAATCCTTAGAAATCATTAGCTGACCAGTGCCTGATCCTGAGAAGATCGTAAAGAATAAGAAAACATCGTAGAAAGGAGCATCAGGGTCAAGTAAGCCTTAAAAATCTTATGTATCCCTGCTAGTGAAAGATCACCTTCAGAAATTCATAAAGCTCCTTGTTTATTCATTTCCCTTTCAGATCTAAGTCCAAAGAAAGCACCCATGTTTTACATCATATTTTTCTGTCTCTGCTATCCACTTCATTGATTCATACCACTCAGCCTACAAGTGGCCTTTCATGTACACCAATCATGGCAGGTTACCAAGCTCTTACAAAGATAGAAAGAATGGTTGCTGCTAGGTATGGACCCTTGGTCTTGCCTATCCCTTTGAATGCCATGCCTGCAGCAGATTATCAAGAATATATGCCTAATTTTACTGGTACAGAAGGAGTAACAGTTGAAGAGCACCTTGAATCTTTTTATTGTTATATTGATAACCTAGATATCAATGAAGAGGATGTGTGGATGAGGATTTTTGTCCGAATCTTAGATGGGGAAGCTAGAAAATGGTTCAGACAATTATGCCCTAGGTCTATTGCAGACATTGAGGCCCTAGATGATGTGTTCCTAAAGGAATGGGGGCATAAGAAAGGCCTGCTCTCTTATTATACAGAATTTGGGAACTTGGAGAGGGAAGATGGTGAGCTCCTGTCTGATTTCAACATGACATTCAACCATATGTACAACAGAATACCATGTGAAATAAAGCCTACCCCTGCTTCTACTATGATTATTTATGCCAATGCCTTCGATTCTTAGTTCTAATTGTTGTTAAGAGAAAGAAGATGTGCTTCTTTGGATGATATGCAAAATGCAACCTTTGAAGAAGAAGCAAACATCATTTCTGCAGAAAGACTGAAAGGTGATGCTGAAAGGAGAAGACAGGGGGGTGAGTCCTCATCATCTTCAGATCATATGATCAATAAATTGGCCAGGATGATAGAGCTATTAGCCTCTAAAGTTTCCAAATTGAAGGCCGAGTAGCATTCTGAAGAAGAAGGAGCTCCTAGTACCTTTTCTCTTCCATCTCCAAATCCATATAGAGGAGCACAGGAGCAGTTGCAAATTTTTAAAAGGAACAAAGATGCTAATGAAGAGTAAAGGGTGAAGACCCTTTTTCAAACTATAGTCATGGGGGAAAAGTTGTTTGAAGAGGAGGAGGAGGTCCATTGTTTGGAAGACAAGGGCAGTGCCCCTTTCTTAACCAGCACTGCCTATGGAGAGTCACTATCTAAAGGCACTACTCATGAGTTTGTTGTACTTGTAGAAAAAGTAGTTGATCAATAGAAGCATGAGGCAGTAGTTCCTACCATCCTCAAAGATTCTGAGCCTGAAACCAACCTAGCTTCCCATGAATACGCAAATCTAAAAACTGCCAAGCCTACTATTATCCCTAACCCAATGATCAAAAAGGGAGAAGAAAGCTCCCCATCATCTTATGCTTCTCTATCTATTCAAGTGACATTCTCTGTTAGTTGCCGCCTGGGCTCTAAGGTAGGTCATAATTCAATTCCCGATGTTGGGTTGTGTTATATTCTTTCCACGACTAGGTTGGTCGAACCTACCTATGGTTTTCGGTCCATGGTTTTGGACGCAATGGTTTTTGGTCCATGGTATTGGATGCTTCGGCATGTATAAATATGCATTGTAACATTGAAAGGAACGTAATGAAAAATAAACCTGGTAGTCCCAGTTTTGGGATGCAGTGGGAAATCTATATGTATATGTGTTTTATGTGTTATGCTCTCGCATTTTTATTTTTCCTATGATTTGGAATTCGTATGCAGGTAATTTCTGTATGGGGTTAAAACCTACATTTGGTATCAGAGCTATTTTGGCTTCAAGGGGATGCCTTTTTTGCTGAGGGGTTTCTCTCGGGCCTATGGTAGACCCTGTTCAGTGGGAGATATGCGAGATCGATTCTGGTGGTGAAAGAAGATGGCAAGCAGTGGAAAGATAGAGATTGAGAAGTTCAATGGTAAGAGTTTTGAGTTGTGGAAACTCAAGATGGAGGATTTGTTGGTGGATAAAGATCAGTGGATCGCAGTAGATCCATGTACTAAACCAACGGGAGTGATCGATGAAGAATGGAAGAAGTTAGATCTAAAGGAAAAGAGAAAAATACGATTGTGTGTCTTAGATTCAGTATTACTGAATGTATCAGGGGAAGGTACGGCAAAGGCTCTATGGCACAAGTAGGGACTTTGTACCAATCTAAGTCTCTGGTGAATAAACTATTCCTACGGAAAAAGCTATATAACCTAATGATGAAAGATGGAGAGTTGGTGACAGAGCATCTGAATGCATTTAATACTGTGGTAAGTCAGTTATCATGTATTGATATTAAAATTTCAGATGAAGATAAGTGCATCAGTTTGTTGTGTTCTCTACCAGATTCATGGGATAGTCTGGTTATTGCAATAGGTAGTAATGCAACTGCTTTGCAGTTTGATGAAATAGTCTGAGCCTTGCTGATGGAGGAGATGAGACGGAAAAATATGGACAACCAGAATGGTGATGCCTTGTCTATACGAGGATGGTCCCAGAACAGAAACAAAAAATAAGTCATCGAGTGGGAGATCTAAATCTAGAGGGAGATCTAAATCTCCATGAAAACCTATAAAGGTGGTGTTCTTGAAATGCGGAAAGGAAGGGCACTTCAGAAGGGAGTGTAAATCTAAAGCTCCTAATAAAGGAAATGGATCTGATGATGCTCCTTCTGCAAAGGTGAAAACCACCTCAGATGAAGGTGGGGATGTGTTACTTGGCTTCTTCAAGTACACATATAGATCATGAGGCATGGTTAATTGACTCAGGTGCATCCTTTCACTTCACTCCCCATAGCGAGTGGTTCTGCGAGTATGAGAAATACGATGGTGGTGATGTCTTCTTAGGAGATGATAGGAAGGCTATAATCATTGGTCGTGGAAAAGTAAAGTTAAAGTTGCAAGGTGGAAGGGTTAGAACCCTTCCGGGTGTTCTGCATATTCCTGCATTGGCTAGAAATCTGATTTCTGTAAGGAAGTTGGATGATGCAGGTGTAAAGACAGTGCTCGAGAAGGATACCTGCAAGATGGTTTGAGGAGCACTGGTATTGATCCAGGGAGTTCGGATTGGAACTCTGTAAAAGCTACAAGGTAGCACTGTTATTGACGAGTGCAATAGTTCTATGGTTCTTGAAAATGGAGCAAAAAATCTAGTGGTCTCTGGAGAGAAGATCATGCTGTGGTATCAAAGGCTTGGACATATTGGAGTGAAAGGCCATCGAATACTTCATGGTAAAGGTATGGTAGAAGGTATGAGTAATAGCTCTCTCGATTTTGATTTCTGTGAAAATTGTGTGTATGGGGAGCAGAATTGGGTGAGTTTCCCCTCTGGTGGTAAGAGGACCAAACAGATATTAGAGCTTGTGCATAGTGATGTGTTTAGACCTGTGAAAGTTCCATCACTTGGTAAGTCTGTATACTATGTATCATTTATAGATGACTTCTCAAGGAATACATGGATATATTTCCTTAAGAAGAAATCTGAAGTCTTTGACAAGTTTAAAGAATTTAACGCTCTGTTGTAAAATCAGACAGAGGAGAAGATAAAGGTGATGAGGATAGATAATGGTGGAGAATTTTACAGTAAGGAATTTGAAGAATTTCTAAGAAGTGTGGGATAGCATGGCAGAAGACTACTCCATATACACCTCAGCAAAATGGAGTTGCAGAAAGAATGAAGAAGAAGTTGATGGAAAGGGCAAGAAGCATTCTCAATAGTGTTGGGTTAGGGCAGGAATTCTGGGCAGAGGCGGTGGATATTGCATGTTACCTGGTCAACAGGTCACCTTCATCAGCGTTGGATGATAAGACTCCATAAGAAGTATGGACTGGTAAGAAAACCTCTCTTTCACATGTGAGGGTATTTGGATGTGATGCATATGTACATGTTCCAAAGGAGAAACGAACCAAGTTGGATAGTAAATTTGAAAAGCGCATCTTTATTGGGTATAAGGATGGTTTAAGGGCTATAATCTTTGGAACCGAGTCACACGGAAGATTGTGTAAAGTCGAGATGTGGTGTTGAGAGAGGTGAAAGATGTTATTAAACATGAAGTCCAACCAAAGGAACCTGTGAAGATAGAGTTTGAACTAAAGGAGGAAGAATCAGACTTTGTAGCAGAGGAGGAATCAGAAGATGAAGAGACACAAACTTTGGATGTGAGAAAATAAGTTCGAGAAAGAAGGCAGCCAGAAAGGTATAGTCCATCTGCTTTCTGTTCAAATTTTGCTTTGTCTGTTACTGATGATGATCCCAGAACTGTGAATGAAGCAGTGGATTCAGAGGATGGAAAACTTTGGAAAGAGGCCACGGTTGATGAAATGGCATCTTTGCACAAAAATGAGGCTTGGGATCTTGTGGAGTTGTCAGCTGGAAGGAAACCCATTGGCAAAAAATGGGTGTTCAAGAAGAAGACAAATTCAGAATGGAAGGTGGAGAAATATAAAGCTCGGTTGGTAGCAGAAGGTTATTCCCAGGTGCCAAGAATTGATTTTGGTGATATTTTTTCTCCTATTGCCAAGGTAACTTCTATTAGATTACTTTTATCTGTTGCTGTTGCTTTTGATTTTGAGGTAGAACAGATGGATGTGAAGACAACATTTCTTCATGGGGATTTGGAAGAGGAAATTTACATGAAGCAACCTGAAGGATTTGCGGTGAAGGGTAAGAAAGAACTGGTATGCAAGTTAAAGAAGTCTCTGTATGGGTTAAAATAGTCACCAAGGATGCGGTATCAAAAATTTGATACATTTATACGGGGACTCGGCTTCACTAGAAGCAAAGTAGATCACTGTGTGTATTTTAAATTAATTGGTGACCATGTTATTTATCTGGTCTTGTATGTGGATGATACGTTGCTGGTTGGAAATGACAACGAAATTATCTAGGATGTGAAGACCCAATTGTCCTGCAAATTCGACATGAAAGATCTCAGTGCTGCAAACTATATTTTGGGCATGGAAACTAAAAGAGATTGGGCAAAGAGGAAGCTCTGGTTAAACCAGAGGAAGTATGTCAAGACAATACTGGAGAGGTTTAATATGTAGGATAGTAAACCGGTGAAGGTTCCTATTCCTATACGTGTGAGGTTGTCTGTTGAACAGTGTCCCAAGACAAGAAGAGGAAGAGGACATGTCCCATGTTCCATATGCAAGTGCAGTCGGTAGCTTAATGTATGTAATGGTCTGTACTAGACCAGACATTGCACATGCAGTGGGAGTATTGAGTAGGTTTATGTCAAAACCAGGGAAGGAGCACTGGACAGCAGTGAAGCGGGTTTTCAGGTATTTGCGTGGCACTAGTGATTATGGTTTGTGCTATCAAGGAAGACCAGGATTGGACATAGTGTTGGATATTCGTGTCTTTGTTGATGCAGACTGGGCTGGGGATCTGGATCAGAGAAGATCTACAGGTGGGTATGTGTGTAACCTATTTGGAGGTGCAGTTAGTTGGATGAGTAAGAAACAATTTGTAGTGGCACTATCAAATAAAAAGGCAGAATACATGGCAGCCACTCATGCAAGCAAGGAAGTCGTTTGGTTGCAGAGATTGTGTTCAAGTATGGGGTTAGTACAGGGAGCTATAAGGATAGACTGTGATAGCCAAAGTGCAATTTTCTTGGCAAAGAAGCCTACTTATCATTCAAAGACAAAGCACATTGATGTTCAGTATCACTTTGTGAGAGATATGATAGAAGACAAAATGGTGTTTTTGTTAAAGGTGGACACTTTGAAGAATACTATAGATCCATTAACAAAATCTGTGAGCTTTAAGAAGTTCTCTTGGTGTAGAGAAACAATGGGCATTTCAGGGGTGGAAAAGTAAATATGCTCTCTTGTGGCCCCCTCTGGAAAGAAAACAACAAGTGGGAGATTGTTGGGTTGTGTTATATTCTTTCCACGACTAACCTACGTAGTGAACCGGGGGGTTAGAGGGGGGGCGAAGCCCCCCCTTCGTTGTGCCGATTGCACAGCGCGGGGGTCAGAGGGGGGGCAACAGCCCCACCTATCTAGGGGGTATGAGGGGGTGGGTAGCCCCCCTCTACGGGCTCCGGGGCAGCGCCCTAGGAAATTTTTTTTTGGACCCTATATTAGGTTGGGCGAACCTACCTATGGTTTTCGATCCATGGTTTTGGACACGATGGTTTTCAGTCCATGGTATTGGATGCTTTGGCATGTATAAATATGTAATGTAACATTGAAAGGAATATAATGAAAAATCAAGCTAGTAGTCCTCGTTTTGGGATCCACGGGAAAATCTCTATGTATATGTGTTTTATGTGTTATGATCTCGCATTGTTTATTTTATGTGGTTTAGAATTCGTATGTAGGTAATTTCTGTATGGGGTTAAAACCTACAGCTTCATGTGTACATGTTATGTTCACTATGAAAAAATCTATCACATTCACACACGAAGTCACATACATTGTCACAAAAGCATCATCACGTTTGATCAATGATCAATCACAAGTGCCACACTTGTCGCTTGCACCATTGGTTAGTCATGTTGAACATGTGTTTCTACTCCCTTGGCTGGGAAAATTGTGCAGATAAGCTAGACAGAAACCCAATGCCAATCTCTGTCTCTTTCAGAAAATTGCGTAGTTTTTCTAGCCTATCCTTTCAACAGCTGATTGGGTGCTCACCCAGAAAATTTTGCATTTTTCATGAGAAATCCCTCTATTGCTTAGCAGTTTATTCAGCCCAGAAATTGTGCAGAGGTGATTAGCAGGCCAGCCTCTCATCCTTAGTGCAGTTTCTCTCATGAGCATCTCCTAGCAGTAGACTCCCAATTCCCTCTAGAAATTGTGTAGTTTTTGTTGCCAAGCTCCCAGTAGTTGACTGATAGTTCCCATCAGGAATTACATAGTTTCTACTGCTGGTGACCCAGGAGCCAACTTATAGTTCCCTCCAAGAATTGTGCAGTTTTCGCTGCCAAGCTCCTAGCCTGTTCCTCCATAAAATTACATAAATCCTGTCTACTAATCCTCCCTACAGCTTGACCTGTTCCTCGAATAAATTGTGTAATGTTTGTTGTCAAGCCCCAGTTTCACACTCGTTCCGAAAAATGCACAGATTTCGTCTTGCCTTCTTTCCCGCAACCTAGACTGTTCCTCCCAAAATTTTCACATTTTTCCTTCCAGTTGAGCCAAACCTCGCAGACAGTCACTCTCAATCCGAATTTCCTGTCTTCATTACCTAGTGACTCTTGCATAGTTTCCGTTAGTAGTAGCTAGAGCCATCATCTTGCCTCACAATGTTATTGCCTCTCTGAGTCACCTGCATCCAAAATGATCACGTGTCATGGAAGACTAGGATGTTTTTGGATTTTATGCCATCTCATCATGAGTGACTATAGGTAGAGGTACACCAACAAACATGGCGCGATGATGAATGGGATGAACAAAGGGAGGACATATAGAAGGAAATGTTCACCAATGGAAAAAAGAATGATGCAAGCGAAGAGATGTGCTTGCAAATGGATGGTCATGAAAATATGTGTTCGTGGATGGACATATGGGAAAACATGTAAGATGTGCTCACAGATGGATGAATAGTCAAACATGCACCTTTAGCAAACAAATGAGCCTGTCAAGCCTTCCAACATACAAGAAAAGAGAAAGTGCCAAAGAAACATCATGTGAACCAACAACCATTGAATACTCCTTGCACTTTTCCATGCAGATGGAAAACTATGACACAGAATGAAGACATCCATCACCTAACAACACTGGAGCTCAACATACACTCCAGCAGTAGCACGAATGTACTAGAAATGTCATGTCAAATCGTGTCATGATTCATGTCATCCACATCTCTACTGTGTGCCACGTTTTCAATCAGTGTAATGTATCGTGGAATTCCAAGTGATCCACTTGTTGTACAAAGAGTCATGTAAAGTCGAAAAGTCATGGAAGTCAAATATTCATGAGGGTAGTCGAACAACCACAAATTTCAGTTTCACCCATGGCTATAAATACCATTTTACATGAAAGGTATCTTCACCTTAGCTCCTCCCACATAGACAAGAGGGTATGTAATCATTTCTTTGAGGAGTAAGCAGTGGCTCCAATGCCCCTCACAAAGGGTTA
Organism: Pinus taeda; assembly: GCA_000404065.3. Lineage (NCBI taxonomy): Eukaryota > Viridiplantae > Streptophyta > Pinopsida > Pinales > Pinaceae > Pinus > Pinus taeda. The sequence goes on from APFE031479549.1 coordinate 142,184, forward strand.
GTGATGTATGGTGTAATGACGTGTCTTGGAACTTTCTCTTAATTTAGAAGCCTGCTAACATGCCAACACATTTTCACACATGTATTGTAACTATTATAAGACTAATATTTAACACTTGTGATGCATTTTTCTTTAACATGTGTTCTACATTTGAACTATTTCACTTGTTGTAATACACAATCTTTTAATGAAAATGTGTTTGAAATGTTTTTCATGTTGTCTCACCCGTGTAGATTACTCTCGTGGACATCACACATACCTTTCACACAAACTTTGCTGCAAATGACCATTGCACCTATTTGGACTAATCCGCTGAGTGTTATGTGTGTTATCTTCTCTTGTGCATTATGATTGCTGCATTTGTGTGGATTTCTTTGTTGGAAGCTATGCACGTCTTGTTCTGTTGTTTGTTCCTAGAAACATTGGGACTACTCCCAATCGACTTGGGACTCGCTCTCACCTTCTCCATTGATAGTGAAAGAACCATTGACACAAGTGACACTTACACTCACCAGGCACAGGAACCTCACTTCTCAATGACAAAGAAGACCACTCTCCTGTGCTAAATAGAATGAGTTGTGGAAAATACTTAAGGTAATGAAAACTAAGCCATCGTATCGGATGAAGCTCACACACCAAACTATGTCATGTCTTGTTGGGACTTCATACCATGGTGATTCCCTAAATGTTGGTGGGTCTAGAACCATCAACACCTCGGTATAGTTAAGGGCAGGATATCTCATCTTTAAAGTCAACCAAATTAGCACAATACATGTATAAACATAATCATAGTAGTATATAGACATCATCTCAATCATCATGAGCTACCGTGCATTCTCTTACAAACAACGTAACTAGACCCCATGCATGAAAACGATAACCATTATAATGCATGCATACATTCACATAGATAATAGACATAAAAATAAATGCATATTCAACTAAAATATGTGAATACATTGGTCACATCGTAGTTTTGAATGTTAAAAGATGGAGTTATTAGAGATCATTTAGGTATAGAGTAGCAGACGTGTGGTATGATGAAATCATTATAGACTGTTTGGTATCGAATGTGGAAGATGTGGCGGAGATGTGGTATCACGAAGTGGCAGTCAAATCTAATGATGACTTGTTAAGGAGACATATGATCATTCATATTATACATGACTTATGTTTATGACTTGTTGTTTGAAATAAATTTGCATTTTACCTTTAGAACTTAACGTTTTGCTTGATAATTCTTTTGGTGTCGATCCGTAGGAACTTTGAGCATGGTTGATCTCCAGAACTTGATTCTTCAATTTCCCTGCACTCATGATTTATTTGTAAGCTGTACAATTGTGCTGGAGATGATAAGTAAGTTGTAGCTACAGAATCAGGTTAGTTGTGGAATGGAATCAGTTGCAAAATGTGAAAAGAAGTGAAATATGGCTTATGGAATATGGAATAGAAAAAATGGAAATGAGTTATGACAACGAGATGAAATGGAACTGTAGAAAAAAATGAAGACAAAATGATATGGAATGAGATGATGAATTTATAGACTCTAAATTGTAAATGAATGTAGCTTTTTGTCACTACTTATTATAAAAAGGAAATGGAAAATATAGGATGTCATAAATCTCTGATTTTCACCCTGTATTTTCTGTATAAGGATGCAAATCAATGATTGGTTCTCAACCTCATACAATTTTTTATTATTTTATTTATCTATTTTTGTTTTAGGAAAAATAAAGACTAAGTTAGTGGAGAAGAAGAATTCTTCTTCACTAGCTTCATATTAGAGTTATCCTGGAAAATCTTAATGAACTCCTCTCTTGAAACTAATTTTTGATATATCTTCAATAGATGACCATTCATAAGAAGATGTATTGTTCTTCCATCTATTGTCCTTATCTTTACTGCTCCGTTATTAAAGACTTCTTCAATCTCATATGGCCTAAGCCAATGAGTTTGAAACTTCCCTTGAAAATATTTGAACTTTGAATTGAACAACAGTGCCCAATCTCCTACTTCAAAACTTCTTCTCCTTAATATATTTATCATGCCATTTAGACCTCTTTTGTTGGACTATATTGGTTCTTTGGACTGCATCTTGCCCGATTTCATAAAGTTCATTGACTTGCTCCAATCTATGTTTTTGTGCCTTTGATAAATCCAATCCCAATTGGACTACCATCTTGAAGGTTTTGATTTGAAACTATATAGGGAACAAGGCTTGTTTTCCATAAAAAATTTCATAGGGCATATGTCCTGTTGTGTTCCTCCATGTAGTTCTATAGGCCCATAAGGCTTCAGGAAGCCTTTCTTCCCAATCTCTTCTATGTAGATGCACAGTCTTAGTGAGAATTAATTCAATCACTTTATTTGTAGATTCAACTTGACCATTTTCTTGGGGATGATAGGGAGTAGATTTCCTATGTTTGATCTTGTAATCTTCCACAAGGCCCTTCACCATTTTAGATGTAAATTGAGATCCCTCATCTGTCACAATTTCTCTTGGAACACCAAAATGAGTGAATATGTCCTAGAAAAGAAAACTAACTAGAGATTTTTCACTAGCAGAAGGTAATGCATGGGCCTCTAGCCATTTAGTGACATAATGAGTGCATACCAATATATACTTATTTTTCTTAGATGAAGTATTAATTAGCCCAACAAAATCTAAGGCCAATTTTTCAAAAGGTTCAATGAGTACCTGAATTTGTAGTGGCATTTCGTTTGAAGGAGCAGGGTTCCCTACCCTTTGGTAGCTGTCAAACCTCCTGACATATTCTTTGGCATCTTTGAAGATGAATGGCCAATAATATCCTAAAGAAAGGATTTTATAGGCTGTCCTCTTGTCAACAAAGTGTCCACCACATGACTCATCATGACATGCCTTAAGAATATCAGACATTTCATCTTCCCTAACACATCTTCTGATCATAAGATCAGGGCCTGTTTTATACACTTCATTAGTGACCCATAATTATCTTGAACTTATCTGAATGATTTTTATTTTTTTCTCTAGGAAATAAATGTGAACGTAATTTCCATGTCACTAAGTAATTAGCAATATATGAAAACCACAGAGTTTTAGTAGTCAATGCAAAAATATATTCATAAGGAAACTTATCTTCAACCGAAGTGTAATCTTTGATATTTTGAATTTTGGACAAGAAATTAGCAACTGTGTTTTATTTTCTAGGTTTATCTAGCACAGTAATATTGAATTCTTGCAAGAGTAAAAGCCATCTTATAAATCTACCATTAGTAATAGGTTTATTCATTAAATATCTAATTGCATAGTGATCTGTATGAACAAATGTTTCATAGCCTATTATATAATGTCTAAACTTGTTGATTGCATGAACAACGACTAAAAATTCCTTTTCAGTTATAGTATAGTTCAACTCAATGGGAGTCAAATTCTTATTTGTATAGTAGATGGCGTAGGGAATCAAGTCGTTTTGTCCTAATACAACTCCTAAAGCTATATCTAAACCATATGTTGAAATGTGAAAAGGTAGTTTCCAATTTGGACCTCTCAAGATGGGTGCTTTAAAAAAATTTGTTTTTAAAGTCTCAAATGTTAACTGGTAGTGAGGATTCCAATTGAATTCCCAATCCTTGGTGAGTAATTTGAAGAGTGGTGATGCTATTTTAGTGAAATTTTCTATAAATAGTCTACACTATCCTGTGAATCCTAGAAAATTTAAAACATCCTTTTGGAAATTTGGAATTGATAACTTAGAGATGAGTTCAACTTTGATTTATCAACTTTAATCCCATTTCCTGAAATGTGATGCCCTAAAACAATACCTTCTGTAAACATCATAAAACATTTGTCATGGCTTAGGGAAAGGTTTTCTTGCTTACATCTTTTAAGAACTCTTTCCAAATTTTCCAAAGCTTCTTCAAATGTACTCCCATAGACTATAAAATCATGCATATATACCTCTATACAATCATGTATTAGATCAAAAAAAATTCCTAGTAATACTCTTTGGAATGTTACAGGTGCATTACATAACCCAAAAGGAAGTACTTGGTAGGTATAAGTTCCCCATGCACAGGTAAATGTGGTTTTATCTTGATCTTCAGGTGCCATCTGAATCTAATTATAACCACTAAAACCATCCAAGAATGAAAAATACTTCTTACCTGCTTATGTATCTAAGACTTGATCTATAGAGGGCAAAGGAAAATGATCTTTAAGGGTTGCTTTATCCAATTCTCAGTAATCGATGCACACCATCCATTTACAATTATTTTTAGGCACAATTACTAAAGGGGAAACCCACTGGTTGTCTGGAATTAGGTAAATGAAGTTTACATTCAGCAGTTTTTGCAGCTCTCCTTTCAGAATTTCCCTAAGATTTGGATTCATTCTTCTCTGAGGTTGTCTGATAGGTCTACAATTTTCCTCAATGTAGATGTGATGTATACAAATATTAGGACTAATTCCTTTCATGTCAATATATTCCCATGCAAATGTTGCAGAATGTTGTTGTGATGTCTTGATTAGCTTTTCCTGTTGTAATTTCTCGAAGTTATTGTTTATGTTCAATGTTCTCCATGGAAGTATTTCAATTGTAGAACAATGAAATTTTTCCATAGAATAAAGAGACATCTGCCTAGATGACAAGTATTCAATATTGGATTTTTCTTGAAATTGATAATGTTCATATTCTGGAGATGATTCAAAACTTTCCATTGCATTTAAGATTTGACTATCTTCACTAATATCTGAAATAGTAAAGAGAGGCTGAATGTCATTTTCATCATCAATCCATTCTTTGTCATCTATTTCTATGATTGTTCTTGCTAGAGGATATAGAGTGAATTTGTTTGTTGAATTCCCATAAAAAATATACATATCACCAGATCTACAACTAATGAAAGCATTAGCTATATCTAGCAAAGGTCTTCCTAATATGAGTGGATGTCCTCTTAGATTTTTCTTGGGGGTTAAGATCATAAAATCAATAGGATATTCCCAAGAATCTAAGGATATTGAAATATCTTCTAACACTCTATCTGGTTTGATTACAGATCTGTTGGCTAATTGCAGTAATGTAGGGGTGTAAAGAAGATTAGGAAGCTTGAGATTTTCCATGGTTTGTTTGCTCATGGTGTTTATTGCTACCCCTAAATTAATCAATGTATTTGGAATTTCAACTCCATTGATATGTGTTTTCCCAATTGGACTTCCTGGATCTAAATATTTTTGTATGGCCATTTTTCCCATCATTATATATGGTTTGTTTCCTACCAAGTGAATTATTTTTTATTCTTTATTCTCAAATCCTTTATTGTTTTAGCTAGGATTGGAATCTCCTTAATGGATTGTAACAAAGGAATTTTGATACAGAAATTTTTTAATTCATCTAGAAAATCATAATTAGGGAACATGATCTACTTTTCTACTCCTCTATCAACTTGTAATGTTTCAGGAAAAGGAGGTGCAAAAGTAGATACTGACTGCTCAATGATATGAGTTTAGTTCACTGGTTCTTTCCGTTTTTCATTTTCAGTATTTTGGTTTCAGAGAGATGTTCCCTCAGAACGTTTCTTGCGCTGTAGAGATATTTCTTAGAATTTTCTTGTTCCTGAATAACTACGAATGGCCATTCCTTTTCTAATATCATACCAGATCTTAGTTGAACATCATTGAGATCTCGAGGAGTGATCATATAAGTTGGAAATTGTTGTCCTTCCACCATTTAAGTATTCCGAGGATTTTTATTGTTAGGGTTTGGTAATGGTTGGGCAGGTAGTTGATTTGGTCTCTGCTGAAATGGCAGTAAGAGCTGAGGACTTTGGTTTTGTTGTGAAATTTATTGTGGAAATGGTAATGAAAGTTGAGGGTTTTGATATTGAAGTTGTGGCTGCTGATTTTGTTTTGGAATGTCCAAGGGAAGATAATTTTGATATGATGGAGGATATTGATAATACTGAGAAAATCTCCTATAAGGATTTTGTACTCGTTGTGTCGAAGGTTGAGATTGAGAATGAGGTTGAGGCTAATTTTGAAACTGATATTGAGGTTGAGGCAAAGGTTGCTGCCAAGTATTCCAATTTGGTGGGGGCTGAAGATACATTTGATTATGAAATCCTTGATTGTGTGGCCCCTACCAAGGTTTTCTAGAGACAAAGGAAAGAGGTTCTATTGAATTTGGAACTGCTTCTTCTTGAAAAATAGCATGAAGACCTGGAATCATAGGACAACCCTTGTTTTCATGATTCTTTGAGATAATCATACAAGTCTCTATAATTTTTGCACCTAATGGGCATTGTCATAGAGCATGTTTTTTTTTCTACATTTTCGATAGAAAATAGCTAAAGCATCAGCCTTGGTTTTCTACTTGTTTTGAAACTTAAGGGTGTCTATTTTCTCACTAAGACTCCCTAAAATATCCGTTTCGAATTCATCAAGCATATTACCAATTTCTGCCCTACTCACTGATCTAGTTGTAGATTTATTTACTCTAAGAAGAGAAGGATCTCTTGGACCTTTCCTAGTTTTAGATTTCCCTCTTGAGAGATGAACACATAATTCTCCTATATCATTTAATGGGAGTTTAGAGATATCTCCCTTCCCCATCATGTTAAGGATATCTATCCACTCATCTCTAATGGCTTTTAATAAAAGAGCTTTTAAGGTATCTTCATCTAAATTGTCCATCTTTGCTCTTTTCAAATTATAGTTGAATCTCTCAATCAAATCCTCTAAATTTCCACCCTCTCTTTACATCATTTTGAACACTTCATCTTTGTGATTTGAAGGCATGTGATAATCCAAATCGCTATCCAAAAACACTTTTTTCATGTCATTCCATGTTCTAATGGACTGAGTGACTAACCCCATGGACCACTTCAAAAGAAACTCCTTTCTATGTTGAAGGGAATGACTTAAGTTTTTGAGAGTCTCCTAGATAATCGTAGGTTCTGCACAAGACTTCAAACTCAAATAGAAATCTTTCAGGATCCTCACTTTTTAACCCATGGAAGTTTGGGAGGACATAATGTGAGATATTTTTCATTGTGGAATTTGTTTCTTCATCCACTATAGGGAATCCAAAAGGATTATTTATTTCCCTATTTCCTATGCCTCCTCCATTATTTCCTCTACCTCCTCCATTATTTCCTTTACCTCTTCCTCTACCCCCTCCTCCAAACAATGTGAATTCTTCGTCCTCTCCTTATTCTGCCATTATAGTTTCTTCAGGGTCAGTATAGGGTTCAACCTACAAGGTCACTTTCTCCTCCTCTGGTTCTTCTATTAATGGGATATGGGAGAGAGGTTCCACTTCTTCTTCCTCACTAGGTCTTCCTAATTCTCCAACTAAAATGTGCTCCCCTATAGAGGTGGAAAAGGCTACACCTGCTGTTAGAGATCCAAGATTTTTCTCCTCTAAGACTGACTTGGTAGATGAAGTAGGAGATTCTTTTGATTGGATTTTTGCCCCTAGAATTTCAAGAGTTCTATGGCCAGGAGTATGAGTTTGGGATGGAGGTGTATCTCTTCTTTTTCTTGGTGGAGTAGGTGGTGTTGTATGAATTGAACTTCTGCCTCTAGCTATAAATCTACCCCTAGAGTCTCTTGCTCTATGCATATCATTTTTTTTAATGTAAAAGATAAGGTTACCTAGTTACACTTCCTTGGAAATGGCACCGAAATGTTTAGTTAATTTAGTATCCTAAATTGCTTTGCATAAATTATCAACCGAGGCTCATAAGTTGATGAAGTGTAGTCATTGTATGTGCTAGTTAACCCTTCTTACTTTGTTTTTTTGTATTTTATATTGTTTTGGGCGTTTCTGTTCATTGATACCTAATGATGTACAATTTGAACTATGAGAAACCAAATCTAAATTTATTAAAGGTGAACCAAGAGCTCAAAAGCTAGTCAAAATCTAAGTTAAAAGAAGAAAAAAAATAGAGCATCTATCCCATCTTCTCATCTAATCCTAATTCATGAATAATTCTTAAAACTAGAAGGTAAAGTTGTAAGTCATGTTGAAATAAATATAGAGAATGAAATTAACTAAAGTACTTCCAGTTACCTTAACCTTTAATTTTGAAGGATAACCTCCTTAAGATGGAATTCAAGCAACTTATGTACTTCATGATCTAGAAAGAAACTAAATAAAAACATGCAGAAGGTAACTGATTGGTTTCAACCCTTATGTAAAGTGAATGCTTAACCATATAGTTTAGGATGGATTTTAGCTTCAACTGGTAACCAAAACATTCATTAGTACAGTGCATTGACAACCTAAACTAGGAAGTAAATAACAAAAACAATGACTAAACTAATCAACAACACATCCTCATTACTTTCAACCTTTGTTTAGAAACAAAGTCATTTCCTTTATGAAACGGATTGGAGAAATAAGACTGCATAATTGAACTCTAACATTATGCTATGAACTAAAAATAATGAAATTATAAGAAATCCACCTAAGTTATAAATATTTCTAAAAGCAAATGATGAATTTAAAACTAAACAGAAAGAAGAAAATAAATGAAAAGAAAACCTCCTTCAACGCAGGGGCCCTCTATAACTGACTAGGTTGAGTTGCTAACTTAATTCAATATGCTCCTTCCAATGATCATCAGCCAACACACAACTTTGTATTATAAAATAGGAACAAAAGTCCATATAGAGCTGATAAGTTTAAACTTAATACATCAGAAAAGTGTCCACACCCTTCGATCTTATTCAACTGGTATTTAAAAGAAAATATTCATAATTTTATTTTGAGGAAAATTAGCTATAGGTGGTCTACACGTACTACAACCAATCTGCGTAAATGTTTGATCAGCTACGGGTGACTTGAATTCAAATAAGGTGGTTGCACAGAACCATTGACACAGGTGGCTAATCTGAGTTAATGCTTCAACAGATCTATTGGATTTATTAATTAACCATGAAAGGCTAGACAAAGAGTCCTATTGCTTTCGGGTTCCATATGTTTGACTCCACCTTTCACTGTGGTCTTGAGATGGCTTTTTTTGTCGATCTGGGCTAGGTGACTAGGATACAATCCATGTCAAGATGATTCCAGAGATGCCCATGTGGCCAGTTTCTTCATTTGACACCTTTAACCTGTTCAACCATGGAAGTAGCTATGAAACACATGGTTAGCTGCAGAATAAGCTGCGTGCGATAGCTAATTTGCAAAAACTTATTTCAAATAGCAAAAACATAAAAGTATAACATGTCAATCATTCAATGTCTTCCTTGAGACAAAATCTATCATTTATCAGTGATGGTGATTTGTCTTTTACGGAAAACAAAGAGAAAGAAGTGAGAAAATATGACAAAGAGAGAGTAATTATGAGGTCCAACAGTACACATGAAAATACTTTGGGGAAAGCCTCAGTGAAAAACCCCACACTATTGTATTATCATACATGATGGAAATACATAGGAATTATACAAAGCCTTAGCTCCCATAGCTAGCCAGCTCTTAGTACAATCCTCACAGATGCTCACAGGTAATATTGGCTTCTCTCCAGCCTTCCTCTCTACCCTCCAAGATCCTATTTCCATGAATTGTTCCTTGTGGATGATTAGCCTACTACCAAGTGGAAAACCAATCCCTCAAAACTACGCAATCCTCAAGGATGAATCCTTGACTGCATGCAAGAGTTTTCTCAATAATAAAGCACATGCAACTGATAGTACAATGTCCTTGAACATTAATCTCAACTGGGCATTTCTCAGAATAGACATGCACGAGTTTCTGATGAGGGAATCTTCAGTAAACTAGAGTAGCACTAGTTGAGTGCATTAATGCATCAGCTGACTATTAACTCACTATTAGTTCCTCAAACAGTTTGGAAATAATTTAATTTGACTTAACTCGGTAAACTGAGTTAACTAATTACAACTAAAATATAACTCAATTTTATCTCACTAATTTAAGGGATAACTCTTGCATGACTTCAAAAAGACTTCTAACTTGAATTTGTCCAACTAATTAACTTAAAATAGATTAATTAATTATTGCCAAGTATTTGTTAAGAGTAAATTCGATTTTAATTCACAATTTAATTCAAGGACAAATTAAATTAGAATATCGTTGTTGCCATATTTCAACATCTGTTACTCACATTGAAAATCAGTCTATATTACAATGTTTGCATCCTCGATCTTTATCACATAGTCTTATCAATCAATAGTTGGAGGAGTTGTACATACCAAGCACTATTGAAAAATGTAAAATTTCTTCTTTCTTCATGATTTTTCGTTTTTCAAGTTTCAAATTTTTCGTGTGTTTGTCTTCGACTTGCAATGTGTTTGAACACCATCGTACATCTGTAGAATTCTTTTTTTGCGCTTTCCATTTTTACTTCTCTGTAGGTTCATTCAAGCTTCATATGTTCCCGTTTGTATTGTCTTATCTTTCTTGTTTGTTGGTTTTCTTGTATATTCCTTTTGACATACATGCTCTTGCCTACATGGGCCAGCCAATGCACCGATGACTACATTGGAAGTATCACTTTACGTAAGTTGGCCTATGTTCTTCTTAGGTTAGGAGTAGGAGTAGTTTTTTTCTTTTCTTTTTTGTTTCCTTGATTTGCTTTACTTTTTTTTGCCTTTACCTTGCTTCTTTCCTTTAGTGTGTTTTATTTTTACTTGTAGGTTAGTTTTCGCATGAAACCATGTTTGGCTTCTTAGACAAGTAGAGTAAATTTCAAGAAGAACTTGTACTTCTATCAACGCTTTGTTATCTATATATTCCCTCTCTTTCTGTGAATCTTTCATTTATTTTAGTTGATGATACCCTAACGGAAAATACGTTCCTTTGAAAGAGAGTCATGGTGATGTCATGATGCATGCACTTTTAACTACTAACACCTACTCTAGTCAATATTATATTTTTGGTTAACACTTATCAACTAAGTCAAGTAGAGTAAGGAGAGGGGGAAAACCTTAACAACTATGTCAAAGGTATATATTAATATCCCTCTCTAAAGGGAAGACCTCTTTTTTTCTCAATATTCAGGATCCCTCTTCTGCTTCATGAAATAAATAAGTTCCTATGCATAGTTCTTTGAACAAAAAAAACAAAAAAATATGATGAGAAAATGAAATAAAGGGTGAAAGAAGAGAACGGCTTCCTTCATAGAGAGGTGAAGAAAGTAACTCTATTGGGGTATTGGCTAGGTTCACTAGAAGTAGAGAAATTCTTGTGTTCCTGAAGTGACTCCATCAGGGTACTAGCCAGGCCTGCTGGCAGCGAAGAAACACCAAAGATGAAACTAAAACTCTGACAATCTATTCTACTTGTGCATCTATATACCCCTGATCCCTAATTGAAACAAGTCAGTCTAGCTTGGCTTGGTATGTGTGCTGCCAATGAAGAGAATGGTAGGGACTACATCTTTAACTCAAGCTAAGTGAAGAAGCAACGATAATCAAAGAATTGAACAATAATTCTAGAAGAGTTATACTTGATTTGCATGAGACAAGATCCATACAGAGAGCTAGAATTCTACCAACGTGTCACCAATGTTGTAGTGGCTACAACCACCCTCCAACATTTTTCCTATGCTACAATTTCAGAGGCTTCCTTACTTTTGCAAAAAGTGTAACTAGGTTTGGTATTCATAATGAAATGATCTTTGTAAATTATGTAATAGAGAGAATAAATTATTTTTGTATATCTCGCTAAATGGGTTTCATGAGAAAAAATGTCATTAGGTCAAAGACTTCTTCTTAATGTCTTTAGATTTGATTTATATGTCAAAGAGTCATGTCATATGTAAAGAAGCTCTTCATGACCCTACGGAAATCTATACAATTGTGTAGCAGCCCTCCAAGACCAAGATCAATCCTCCATTAGCAAACACAAGAAGTTTGTAAGAAAAACGAATCAAATATCATCATTGTTGGATTCAAATATTAAATTAAATATGTTTAAATGACACGTTGGCTCAAATGAAAGACATAGAAGTTCACAAGGTCATGTCAGCTCAAAATGGGAGCACAAACAACTATAAATCCCTGTCTACGGTATTCGCAAATGCTATGCTAAGATCACGCAATTCTCCTCTCAGATTTCAATGGACATTGGGTGTAGGAAGGAGTGGAATAGGCCCCAGATGGGATATAGATCCAATACTTCATATGGGTATAGGGTGAAGTCCTCTTTGTAGTCTTAATGAAAGGAAATGATCTCAATGTCGCAAACTCGGTGGACCTATCTATATGTACTCGACATACCTGTGGAAGAAGAAATACAATCTCCAAATATATTGACTATCTTAATTACTATCTCGGCATATTGTCTTAGCATAACCATGTTGATGAAATGAGTTTCAGTGATAACAGTGATTTTTTGCATACATCAGAAAGGAGACATATAGTCTTAATGGATAACGTTGTATTTAGATATGCCTCCTAGTGATCTCAATATGAATGTGTATCTTAGAAGAAGTCACAATGATAAGGATTATAAGCAGTAACGATATGATTATTACAGTCTCAGCATTGTGGAAGAAGTAGTGATCACCAAGTCAAGGACAGCTAGTCTTGGCAAGGATAAGTGACAAGGATCACGATTTCATAGTGATCTCAACCTACAATGAAGTGTAGTCATGATCTTCATGATTTCAAAGAAGGTACAAAGATTATCTCAGTGATAATTTGAAGGAGCCGTCATAGTGTAGCAATGATATTCTCAATGATATTGCAACAATAATGAAGTTCTTGGTGATGCATTAGTGTTGATCTTAGAGCTGCAACGAAAATAATGATCCTAGCAATGACAAAGAAGAGGATTGATGTCTTGGTCTTGAAGAGGCAGAATGTGTCAAGGGTCACGGTCATGGTAGTTCTCAATTGGAATTTATATAGCAAGAATCTTGTGTGGGATTTCCTCTCAAAGAGGGAGAGGTTTTAGCTCTACCGGAGAGCCTGATCTCCTCCGTTCTTGTCTCTTTGTTTTTGATAGTAGTTTTATGAAGCAATCACTCACACTAATAATGAAAAGAAGATAATGCTAAGATAAATTGTAAAAACACTTCCCAAATTGTTATCATGTCAAGAAGAATCGCCCTAGTTTATGTTTGCCCTAGATTCTTCAACACTTACTACCCACAACAAGTCATCAGACACTGACCCATGTATTTGTGCTTTGAATGGGACTCAACTTTTCATGTTCACTTTTATTTTCTTACTTAGTTGATCTTTTCTAAGTCACAACCTGATCTCTTAAATCGGCCCTACAACAGTTCCGGGCTTACCTCCAAAAAGTACGCAATTCTTGGGGGAAAGTAACCTTGATGATGGGAATTACGCAATCTTGACTACGAGTGAGCCTTGAGCTTAGAAATTGCACAGTCATTGTAGGCAATCTAAAAATCAGCCTAGAAATTGTGCAACCTTCACTGAGCTCAGAAGCTACAAAGTGCAATGAGCCCGAAAGTTGTTGAGTTCCCAAAACTGAGCAATATTTCCTAATGGTGTGCATGGAAAGTTTCCCTAGAAAAAGAAGAAAACATCCATAAAAAATAAGGATATTTTTTTAGTATCCCAAAGGAGGCACTTGCACTATTTTTAGAAACTTATGCCAAGTGTTGATTTTTCCTTGATTTTAGGAATAGGCATCATAAATCATAATTTGTCCAAATATATTTAATCAATGCTTATAGATCTAATTTTCACACTCTACCTTGCAGCTCTAACATTCGTGAGGAGGTCAAGGAGCCTTCGGTGCAATTGTCGGTGCTTCTCCAGGTGAGTTTTTCTTTTGTTGTCTTTCACTACTTTTTTTGTCACATTTTTTCATTTTTCTTGTGTGAATGTTGTTTCACCTATTTCTCTTCGTGGTTAATGGCATTTTAACTTGTTCTAACTTTTACAAGTTTTGTTTAAGTTTTAGATTGCCTTTCCCCACTGTTGCATTAATTTTCTGTTTTTTCTCCAATGGTTGTTGTGGGGGTGACTCTCCTCACTTACATCATTTTCCTTCCATTTGATCAATTGTGACACTTGATTCAAAAGAATGTATCTAAACTTAGCTAGATTTGTACTTAACTTCACACTATCTCTCATACCTGATTGTTTGTCACACTTCCCTTGAGAAAATGTGGGTTTCCCTTGGCTGGATCTCACTTTGCACAGATGGCACTACACAATCTCGAGGCTCAATACACAAGCTTGGCCTCTGGATTTTCACAGTGCCTAGTTCAAGCTGGCTCCAACTGCACACTTCACACTTCCAGGTGCTAACCTCTCATCTTGGCGACTAAGACAACATAATGCACGATCTCTCCTAGGGTGAACTTCGCATTGTATAGTTTCAACCATCATGATATTCCACCTTGGTTGTTGGTATTGCGAAGTGCACAGTTCCCATAGGAAGTCAATCCCCCTTGTGAGGAAAAATTGTGCAATCCTTCCCATCTAATGCCTGGTTTGTGGCTTGAACTTGCTTTGTATGTTGTTTTTCTTAAAACTAAATTTTTCTTGCTATGAGTGAACTTTCTATCCCACATGCACAACAATCATTGAGAACCTATCCAAAAGTCATTGTTGCCATGGAATATAAGAGAGATACATCGAAGGAAACCACCATGAGTAGTACTGGGGAAGTAGTTGAGAAAAAATTAGTTGATTTTCCAATATATGCAGATACTCAACTGTTTATAGAGAAGGGGTCATCATTGACATGACAACAGAATAAAGACACTTTTGCAAAATACTTTGAGGCAGACTTAGAGGATTGACAAGTTTATCTTAGCATCCACAATCAGGGTTATATAAGGTTGCATTAAGGTATTCCCCCTTCCCGTGTGTGGACATCATCAACTGGATTGTTTCACACATGGATGAGAAGACTATGACATTGAGTAATGCCAGTGGGAAAAAGCTTGCCACATTCCAGGAATAATATCTTTTGCAGATGTATAACATTCCCGAGCCAGTGAAACACATTGAGTCATTCTTCTATTCCACCCATAGTTATGTGAACATAAGAGACATTGTTAAACGTTGGTTGAAGGATCCACGAAAGTTTCAACAAACACCCACCCATATCTACATGACAAAGTCCCTCAAGAAATCTTACCTACTCTCGATTATCTTCGCCTACAAAATCTACGGTCAAGAGAGCACTAAAACCTTTCCTAAAGTGTGGGTAGTCTTATTGGACAAATTGGAAAGTGATGGGAGGCCATTCAATTGGTCAGGTCTATTGGCTCAATAATTGATGGCCCATGTAGCAAAGGCTCAGAATTTTCCCAACGGTGAGAAAGAAAGGTTCTATATGTATGCATACTTACTGGATCCAATTTTTTCACAATAGTAGTTCCCTAGCATGAACTAGACGTGGACACTACAAGAGACTACCGTGAACATCTATTCCAATATTCTTTTAGACTACAATTATTGAGGAGAAATGGAATGGCTAACTAACCACTTTATCATCCCACTGTACAAGATTATATTTGAATAAGATCCACCTTGAATGTCATGAGAAGCAATGGAGGTGATAGTAGAAATTGCAAATTGGTATGCCTCATAGGTGACATGTTCATTCAATTTTTTTGTGAAGAGAAGCCTCAGCATGTCTTACTGAGGTATGCCACTGAAAATCTGATCATGCAAGAAGTTTCATACCATCTTGCTACAGGGTTGTCATTAGCACTACAAAAGAAGAAGAAAGCACCATGGCCAACTCTTCCTTTGCAGATTGGATTATAGGAGATAAAGAACCTGAAAATCACAAATGTTGAGGCTAATGAGATAGTGAGATTTGAGTTTGACACTAAGGACTTTAACTTTTATGATCCCCTCAATATTTTCAAGGACCACTGTAGGAGAGTATACTTTTTGTGGATTGGTGAGGAATTTCATTAGACAAAGGAGGATCCTTGGAGGTACTGCTACAATGCCTCCAGACTCAATGAGTTGGTTAGTTTAGCAAGGAATTCATAGGTTGCTCCACAAACAGTGGCAGATTGAGAAGCAAAAACAACAAAAGGAAGAAATCCCATATAGGACAAGGGACTGAGAAAGATTTCTGGTAGTCTAAAGGAAGAACAAAGATGCAAAATGAAAGCATATCCTATTATTCACAAAGGAACTTTGGTAGTAGAAGAAAATAGGAATAAAAGGATGTAGAGAGAAGAGTGAAGGAAGACATAAAAGCAAATGTTCCAAGAAGTAGAACTAAAGCTATAGGAAGCACAAACGAAGTTGAAGGAATAACAATAGTTGAGGAGGAGATAATGAGAAGAGAAGAAGAAAAAGGAAGAAGAAAAAAGGAAAGGCGTGATGACAGAGGAAAAAAGACCAATACAGGTTGGGGAACAAGAACAAGAACAACCAACAGTTGTAGAGGAAGGTGAACAAATCTAGGATAGGGAGCTTTCTCAACACATTGAGCAACTCATCGAAATGACATAGATGGAGTTGGAATGGGAGCTGCAAAATGAAGATGTTGACCTGATTATAAGAGCACCACAGGTCATCGCCTAGTCTCCAACACCTCCAGTAGCAGAAGCAACCTTGAGCGAGCAAGGAATTGTTGTTCTCCTTGATGATGATTTGGTCATGGATGTGTACAGTCTATCATTCGATGAGTTCCAAAAAAGGATTATACAAGCACGAAGGAAGCACTTTCTGGATGATCATGCATCACCTGCATTCATTAAAGAAAGGGTGATAGTGTTAGAAACGAAGAAGGATCCAAATGTCATTTCCAAAGACACTTGGCCTATGTAGGAGCAACAAGATCAATGTTCCACGTTTGACAGCCGAGAATTATAAATTGGCATAGAACTTACAGGGTGGTAGGCAACAGGAAAAAAAACTGTGAGTAGTAGTGCAGAATGCAGTTTCTGCATTGGTGGAGATGAGAGAAGTGATACTTGCTAAAGTATCAACACTTAGAGAAATCATGTGAAACATCTATGACATGTTTGTCACCATACATAAAGGATTTATCCTTTTTCATGGACTATAATAGCAGAGAAAATACTCTGTTAAAACTCTCAAAAAAATACAAGCTGTCATTACATATGCGCAAGAATGGACAATGTGGCTCAATGGGGCCCCACTTGACTTAGTGAATAAAATGAAGCCATAGTTTGAGATGGAGAAAAAGAAGATTTGAATGTTGATCTAGAACAAAAATAATCTAGCCTCACTCATTGGCAGAATACAAGACTCATATGTGAGGTTGTACAATAGTTTGGACGTGTTGGTTAGAACACACCAAATCCAATCAATCAGTTCCCTCACCAAAGCTAAACCCAAAAACCAAGTCATGTAGGAGGTTGATGTAGGAATTTTTAGGGTAAGTTCCTTAGATAGAACACCAAAGGACACCACTCACAAACAGATCAAGGATTGGTACACTAGTATTATTGACGTGTTTAAAATCCTCAAAGAGAGAAATAGTCCACGACCTGAGCCAACGTGGCCACTTCAGGAAATTTACTAATGTAAAAGAAATAAAATTTACATAAGCTTCTCTCATGAACAATCACCTTCCAAATGAACCTCCATGCTTTTTAAATATAGATAATGGACTAATCGAGGGCTAAGCCATAGATCAAGTGTCAGTTATACCAAGGATAGAATGAACCGTCAGATCACTTCTTGTCTAGAACATATCATGACCGTGAGATTGTAAGTTACAAAAAGTACATAGTAAAGAAACACGCATTACCTAACTATATACTAGACCAAGTTATACTTCACTATTTCCTATGTGTCAGAATATCCTAACATTTGAAGAGTACTTGGAGAAGCTAAGACAGAATGTCACCAGGGAATACTTGGAGTTGAACGCACAAAACATGAACAAGTTCATTGGTGGTATTTTCAAAGTCAAAATAATGTTGCTCATGCTTCAAAATGAGTTGTACACATGTTCCAAGATAGTATACCCGGATTCCATGGAGGATAGTGTCTTCTTCCAACAAGATACCATTGAGTAGTTTGGCGACACCATCACACAGTACCAAGCTTGGCACCAATATTTGACCAAGAAGAAAAAACTTGAGGTTGTTGAGCTATACTTCTCCCAAACATTAGCATCATAGTGTCGTGACTTGTTAAGCTATCAAGTTGTCTCTACCCTATTTTTTCTTATATGGGTATGAGTGTAAAATGCAATATTATTTGTAATTATGTTGTAAGTGAAATTCCAACTGTCAATATTGGAATATGAAAAGTCACCATGTAATTTAATGTGTCATTTTGTAATCAGTTGAAGATTCATGAGGATAGTCTAAAGGTCACAAATGGGAGTTGAAGATTCACTCCCTCTTGTTATAAATAGAACTTCATGATGCATGTAAAGGGATTTGGGGAGTTAATATTTTGGCTAGGCTTAGGCTTAGAAAGAGCTTGGAAGTATTGTGAAGAGCCTTAGCTTCTCCATACCATTGGGCAAGTATACTTGTTTGGAGGAGCTGGTGTTCTTGATTGTAATGTTCCACTATTGGGGCTAGTGGTCGTCAATGGTATATGTAAGAATGGAACTTTCACTTATAATAATAAAATCAGAGCCAACATGCATTCATGCATATGTTGTTAATCTAGTAGGACTATTCTCGTTGTATGGACAATGTATGTTATTTAACTTACACATATTCTTATGAACTATTTTTTTGCATTTGTACAAATATTATTGAATGCATGTTGTTGGATTAACTCATCACTTTAACTTGTGGACTATTCCTCATCTTAGCTTGCACTGTCATTTCACTTGTGTGTTCCTTTCAAGATGTGTACTATTAAAGGCTTCCAAGGGGCACACTTCCCTTTCCCTTCGTGTGTTGGAACCTTCATTCTTCACACTTGACTATCCATAGGGTCACACAGTTTCTCTTACCCAAAGTTATCATAGTTCCCTCTGCATGTTTCTGTTGTCAAGGCATAACAGTACCGCCCACTGCTTGGACTCCTACTCCAAAGTGTGTGAGGTCTAGTTGGGACTTCATATCGGGGAGATCCCATGAATGTTGGTATGTCTAGAACTATCAACAATAGGTTATTTTGAATGGATAGGCACTTGGTCAGCATGTTCTTTGTTATCTCACAAGGACGATAACATCCCCATTAGAGACATATGTTAGCACATATAAATTCTCTTTTAAATTATCCTTTGCTATTTTGACAATGTGTTCTTTTTTGCTAGTTTTAGTGATTTATTCCTTTTTTGGTAGTTATCATCATAATGATATAAGTAAAAAACATTGTGAAATCGAATGACAATAGTTTATGCATATCATTTCAAAAAGGGGTGCTTCCAAATTAATGGACCACCTAGTAAAATGTTTTTTTACTGATCAATTAGTATGCCAACAAGGATCAACGAGGATAAACATTAGTGGAGTATGATGAACCCATAAGAATAATCATCGTTTTTAGATCAAGTTGTCACAAAAGGGGTTTAGGTGTGAAGGTGATTGGGAAACATGGATAATTATTTGAACTTAGTCTTATCTTTATTGTTTTTTCTTTGTAGATTTCATATCATTGCAACCCTCATGGAGTGACAGGTGTTAGTTTCCTATTACGAAAAGAGAGCTATGGTGAATCATTGATTTCAATAAACGGTTTAGTGTTGCCAAGTGTTTAGTCACCATTTCTATAGGAAGGAACCAAAGTGTCTTCATGGTGTTTTTCTTGGTAGCATAACCCATAACATTTGACAATGCTAAATGTACCCTTTTTGGAATTGATTTCTCCTAGAGCTGGGTTATTTTGTTGAGATAAGATGAGATAAGTTAAAAATAAAAAATAAC
This sequence comes from Pinus taeda, assembly GCA_000404065.3. Classification (NCBI taxonomy): domain Eukaryota; kingdom Viridiplantae; phylum Streptophyta; class Pinopsida; order Pinales; family Pinaceae; genus Pinus; species Pinus taeda. Next base: position 161,948 of record APFE031479549.1, read on the forward strand.
TTATCCATTTTGATGGTAAAAAAAATCAAAGGATATCAGGCTGACTCAAATTTACCTTCATTTTTTGGGCTAAAAATAGGGGATCCAATTTGTCTTTTTCTAGTAAGTTAGTCAATGATTTACTCCTTTAGAAAATTCGATACCTATTGGTCTAGGTTCATAATTGGAAGAACAAGAAACTAGTTGTTTATTTTAGCATATGTTAAAAATAGTTTAGACTTAGGTATTCATATATCTTTGATATTTTTTAGACAATATTTTCCACAAATTGTGGATCTAAAACTTATGTGATATTTCTTTAAACTAGAAATAAAAGAAATATTAAGGGGTGGGTTCTAAAAAAAGACTCGATGGTTTTTTTGTATCATACTTTTATGAAATTAATTGAATTTGATTGGATAATACTTTCTAGAGTTTATGTCCCAAATATTCTTGTGATGATACCTTCTTGTATGTGTTTTCTTACGGTAAATGTTTTTCCTTTCTAAGTGATTCCATTTTATGTGGAATCTTCAGTAAATGATTGAAGGCAAAGGTTTCAAAATTCATCATTTATGCTTCGATTTCCTACAATCAAAATCTTTCATGTTTTCCATCTAAATTTATTTTAGGGTTCATCTTCAACGTCTTATTGTAGTCGAATATCATCTCCATTCAACTGTAAGGTACAATGATAATCTGAGTGTCTAAGAAAGTTTCATCCACCCTGCCTTTGATAGCCATAGCCAGATAAGGGAGGGTCCAATAAATTTCTTGTTAATATCCTAATTTCATGACTTAATGACAAGTGGATGTTTCGCTCAATCCTACCACATGTTAAACCCTATTCTACTTAAGATGTATCCATTCATTTAAATTTATATACTATTATCATAGTGACATTGGGTAATAGATCTATAGAGACAACCCTATCAGGGTTAGAGGGGTTGGATTCTAATCTAAAAGATCGGTTTCAGGTTATATTAGGATTTTCATTTATAAAATCGGGTATAATTCTGAGTGATATTAGATGAAATGAAATTTTAATTTTTCTCTATCATAAGTAAATCATCTACATGCAACAATATGTACAATTTTCTTACAACTTTCTTGAAAAATAAATTTATATCATCAACATCATAATGTTTTAAATTTAGATTTAGAATGTACCTAGTCAATTTCTCATACCAGGCTTGTCGTGCTTGTTTGAGGTCATACAAGTATTTGATAAGATTGCATAATTTGTACTCCTATCCCTTCAGAACAAATCCTTCTAGTTGAGATACAAAAGCGTTTCTTTTAGATCTCAACTCAAGAGAGTAGTTTTTACATCCGATTGATGGACTTTCCATTCATTATGAGTTGAGAAGGCAAAGAGAATTTGGATGGTAGCCCATTTTGTTGTGGGGGAAAATTATTATCATAATTGACCTTTTGTTTCTATGCAAGGACCTTTTCCATGAACCTTGCTTTATGATTTTCAAGTGAGACATCTGATTTATACTTTTTCTTGAGGACACACTTGCATCCAATTGATTTGGTTCCAAATGGAGGGCCCACTAGCTTCCAAATTCCATTCTTTATCAGTGCATCATACTCTTTTTGAATTACTTCTTTTAATTCATCATGAGAAGCAACTTCGTTAAAGGTTGTTGGTTCGAAATATATAGAAAAATTAATTCACAATCATAAGAAACATCCATATCAAAAACTGAATCAAAATCATCTACATCACATCCATTGTTTCTAGTATAACTTCTCATTCCTATCTTTCTGACCTCATCAGGATGAACACTTTCAAGTGTCTTAGTAAGTCATTTTTGAGTACCTTTCTAAGATGGACTACGCTATTGAATTGAATGGGATGGCTCTAAATTAATATTTAGTCTTCTAATTCTCCCAATCAAATCACTCAAAGCATCTTCTTGATTAGTGGTTGGAGCATCATGAGAGGGAGAGAGAGCTTTAGAAGGAGATTCCATAGATTAATCCAAGATAGGGATGGCCCCCTTCAAGATGTGGAATATCATTATAAAATTCCTGGAAATATTTTTCACTCTTGAATATGTCACTCAACAACATTGTGAGTCTCGGAAGGTTCAAGAAAAATTACATATCTAGATAGTATAAAATTCTTATTTACTTCATCTTAAAGGTGATATGCTTTGGAGGTATCTCAGTACCCCAAGAGATACACTTTCCACACCTTGCACCAAGCTTGTTTATTTTTTCCTTAGGAATCAAGGCATAACAAGTGGAACCAAAAAACCTGAGATACCTTACTAAAGGAATGTTGCCATACCACATTTCATAAGAAGTCTTGATTTTGAGAGCATGAGATGAACATCTACTTTTAATATAATTTGCACATAGAAGTACATCAACCCAAAACATCAAATTTACATCTTTGAAAAACATAATTCAACCAACCATATTTAAAATTGTCCTATTCATTCTTTTGGATACACCATTCTATTGAGGATTATAAGGCATAATTGTTTGATGTTGGATCCCATGCCGACCGACATATTTTTTAAATTCATTTGAGGTATATTCTTTTCCATTATCCGCACAAATAGAGCCAATAAGAGATGTATTGTTTTCAATCCATACATGAAAGTTTTCAAAAGTTTCAAAAGCTTCAGATTTGTTCTTCAAAAGATATGCCCAACACATTCTATTGTAGTCATCAATAAGAGTCATCACATAATTATTTCCATTTGTAGAAGGAATAGGCATAGGGCTACACAAATCAAAAGGAATCAATTCAAGCTTTCTACTGCTCTAGAAGGAGAATCATGAAATAACTATTTATTTTGTTTTCCTAAGATACAAGAATAACATTTCTTAAGTTTCATAAGAATGGTGGGAAAACTAGTGACACCATTCTCTTCAATAAACAAATATTGTCATAGTACATATGTTCAAATCTAGCATGCCATAAGAGACATGATGGTAGTGTACCTTCATCATACTAAGAACTACATGCAAAGTTTTTTGCATGAGAATAGGTTCCTTGTAGCTTCAAGATTCTTTCTTATTCTATCAGAGTCATGACAAGTGAGTTTTTTGATGATTTTCTCACCTCAATACTTCCATCAAACATGTGAATGGAGTTCCCTTTTTGATAGATGTGAAATAAGGACATGAATTTTTCCCATAAATATGGGAGGTAGAGAAAATCATGTAGAATAATGTCAAGGAGACAAGGAAATTTGATCTTGATGGTGCCAAGTTTAGATGGATTGAGTTTTTATTTTCTTTTAAAGTAGACTATTCCATCCTCATTTTCATTGAAGTCTTCGAAGAAATCCTTATAAATTTTATGTGGCAGGTTTCTCCTTAATCAATAAACCATGCGTCTCTCCACAAATCAAGTGGAGCATTAAATAAGTCCTTATTTACTCCAATATTACAATATTTGACAATATAACGTGTGGATTTGGGTGCTTTACCTTTCCATAGATATAATGATTTTCCTTTCTCTTTATTTCTTTCTTGTATGATTGTATCCCAATAGATATTGAATGTGGAAGAAACATGTCTATTTTTGTTACATAGAATACAATGAATATCAGGTCTTCCTCCTTGGTAATGTTTCACACTTGTGTCTGTTATTCTTCTTTCCATGTCCTCTTCTACCGCCTCACCCTCTATAAGAATAGTATTATGATTTTTCTATTTCTATATAAGGAACACAACTTCTTTATAAGGTTGAGCAGTTGTATTCCTCTTCACAAAATCTCTCTCTCTTTCTGGAAGCTTCTCCATAAGAGAGTTAAAGGTAATCTATATAAGTTTACCACAACCTTGTAATGATTAAAAATAATGAGTATATGTGGGATATAGTTCCTTAATGAAACCTGTGAGAGGAACATACATTTTGACAATGACGAATTCTGCTTTTAATTATGCATAATAGCTCTTATTTCAGAGGCTAAGGAAAGGGGATAATCATCTTTGAATTTAAGATTAAGGAGTTTGATCACAAGTTGGACTACTTCATTCTTAGAGTGTGAGTCTTATAATTATTTCAACTTTTTTAATGAACTAAAGGAATTTGTAAACAGTGCAATGTGATGACTGACCTCTTTGTTTAATAATGCAACAATAAAGCATAGTTTTAAAAACCAGATCTAGTGACCGGACCCGTCCACCTAATAAACTAGGTTTCAAACGAGAACTAGTCAAATCAGGTTTGCCAGATCTCAATGAACTGATTAAAAAAAATACATTAAATAATTATTTTTTAATGAAAAAAATTATTTTTAAGATTTAAAAGCACGATTCCAAGCCAATAGAGACAAAATATGCAAAGTATGCTCATTTATATACCATGTAAAGGTGAATATGTCAAAATTGAACTGAGTCTAATACATATCATCGAAAAAATACATCAGTAATGAGGCTCTAAATGGCCTATAAAGTCCAAAACCAATGCTACAATCTATGAGGCCATTGGTCTACTATAAGACTACAAGTCTAGAATCTACACATGATCATAATCGCCAATAGAAGCTACATAGACACCATCTAGTTCAAAGTTTGAGGATGCATCAGCCTCATCTACAACCTCGGTATCACTTCCACCAATCATAATAGAAGTGGACTTAATGGAAGAACAAGTTGGTCGATCTGCATGACTAGTTCCTTCCATTGGTTGTTTGCATTTCCTTCATTTGGCTACTAATCCTCGTTGTGATGGTGCCACCAAATCTACTTCATCCCTTTCCAACTCCTTGTCAATATCAAGATCAATATAAAACACAAGATCTTTAGTCTCCTCCACCCATTTTCATGTTGTGTCAATATCATCCAACACAATGGGATCTAGATTAGGTGTTTTGTTCATCATTTGGCCCCACCTTAGTTGAAGGTTGTATTGCACAAAGACAAGATCATTTAACCATTTTTTTTCCAAAAAAATTATCTTCTTTGTGTGTATGCACTAAAAATAAAACCAATTGCGCTCACAACCTGAAGCACTGCAAGTTTGGTTCAAGACTCCAATTGTAAATTTTTGTAATTCAGGAAATTGGCCACGAAATGACTCCCACCAATGTGTTGCAAAGAAAAAGACATTAATTAGTAACTTAGTTCATTTAATTACTTATTTACAAATTACGAGTATTTATAGACAATTTGAATTTTAAATTTGTAAATAATTTAACTTGGAAAGAAAAACAAATCGGAAATTGGTATTGCTTACTTGGTTGATCCGCATCTGGGACCACATGCTGTAAGAAATCAATCAATCCAACTTTGACCTCCCCATCCCACAGATCTCCTAGCTGAGCCTTATAATGATACTTTGGGTTCAAAAAATACCTAGTTACATGTATAGGAAAATGGAGCTGATTGTGCCATCTATTATCAATGATCTCCCATATATATCCATATTTAACTAAATTTTCCTTGTAAAATACCTGTATCTTCTCATTTGCTTGATACATAGCCTCACATAAGTAGCCCATGGCCAATGTTTCCCCATCCACCATCCTTATCACCTTAACAAGCGGATCGGTAATTTTCAAAATATTTGCATATCTTTTCCAAAAATAATTGTCAAACACTTTATTTTTGGTTTCTTTGCCATCTTGCCTACCAGCCCATCGAGATTCAATCCAATCATCAGAATAAAACATTTTATGCAGGGTTTTATGTTGAGCATTGAGACATTGCAACGTGAGGAAGTGAGTTTCCAATATGGTAATTACAAGTCTAACAAGATCTTTTCCATAGTGTTTTTCATCATTAGTCTCAATACCCATGAGTGGTTGTAAATTTATTTTGTAATGCAATTGGCATGTTCTATAGTGTTTTTTAGCCACTCCACTTTGACTATGTCCTCAAGCATGAGTTCTATGCAATGTACAACACATGGAGTCCAAAATATGGTCCTGTATTTGGAGTCAAGCATATTTCTAGCAAGAACATAGTTTGAGGCATTACTAGTGATGAGTTTCACAACATTTACTACCCCACTTCCTGAATAATGTCGTCCAAAAGCTCAAATAGAAGGGTTGCATCCTTCACCTTATCAGATGCATCAAATGATCTAAAGAACACGGTACCTTGAGGGAAAGAAGCAAAGAAATTAATGATAGTACACTTATTTCCATTGGTCCATCCATTTGACATGATGGAATAACCTGTTTTGAGCCATGAATGTCTATACTCATCCAAATACTCATTAATGGAAGAAATCCCTTTTTGCAAAAGAGCTCCCCTCAAGTCATGTATACTAGGGCCATTAAAGCCCTTTCCTGCAGCTATAATAGAATCCCACATTGCTTGGTAATAAGGTTAGAGAGCAACATTAAATGGGATATCTGCATCATACCACCATCTAGAAATGTATTAATAAGAAGTTTCTTTGCATTATTTTTTCCAATGTTGATCCAAAGTGGGTTGATGACTTGGTTCGAAGGAAGTGGGATTAGAAGAGGCAATGGTGGCAGAGGATGAGAAAGAACTCTGGATGTTTGATCTCTTTGTTCCTTTTGATTGTTGGCTAAAAGAAAGAATAACATAGTGAAAAGGGTCTATTGTAGCGACTGCAACACCATCCAAAATTTTGACCTGCATACAGATTTTGGAGCCTACGATGGACCCTGTGATCGATCATTCCTTGGTCACTTATTGGTAAGCTGATGATCTCAAACCCCCGCTTCATCTTAAGAGTTGTCCATGTTCCCATATTTACACATCACGTGTCATATTTGGGCATGGGGATTATTGTTTGTCATGCAAAGGGATGTTTGTTCTGTTGCACAGGGAAATATTTATGTGTATGAGTTATTCTCATTACATAGACATGTTTCACACTCACTTCACACACTATTGTTAGGAAGGTCGCTGAATCAAGAAGAGTATGTTTTATATGTTCTGGATGGTCAATGTTGTACACTAAGTGTTCCAGTGTGTGATCATAGTCATGGTCTATCACTGTTTACATATGTTTTGTTGATCTCACACTCAGCTAGTTTCCCAAGCAACCTAACCTCATCTAGCTTTCCAAAAATATACACTTTTCTTCTGCAACCCTCAAGATTTTTTCCTCGCCTACTAGAACTGCACAATTCACAGGAACCCTTACCTCCCTTGGCATCCAAAATTCTACAGTGGTCTCCTCTAGTGTCCTTCCCTTAGCCGGAACCCACTGTCTCGAGAATATACATAGTGTTGTCCGTTAGCTATCCAACCAACACTACTCTCTAGAAATAAGTAGAGAAGGTGGACAAATAGTATTGCTCTCCAAAAATGTGCAAAGCAGTCTGACAACCTTACTAAGGAAAATGGCATAGAACTGACCTCCCAGGAGCCCATCCTATAGCAGTGTATTACATCCCAAAACTACGCAGTATTGTCCCAGCTATCCATTATTTCTTGCATTAAGAAAGTGTGCAGATGTGCCTCCTAGGGCCTCATCCTGGCAACAGTCACTGCCTACTGAAACTGTACAGATCTATCTGTTAGTGACCACAAGGAAAGATGACATGTTAGATAACTCTCAAGGAGTTGAGGAGAAATACCAAGGAACCACATTATGATAAAAGATCGGGACCACATGAAAACTCCATCGAATGCATAACCATCTAGAGGGCAAGTATGGTCTTTCTCCCTTTCGCTTGTTGCATCAGCGGTCATCTTCTATTATATAGATCGATTTGTCATGCTTGTGATATTGTTCGAACAATTTTGAAGGTTTGTATTTGTGTGCATGAGTTGTCTTCTCTCTGTGAACATCAGTCACACTAACACACAAAATTGCAAGCACAATCATACATATGTTGTCACAGTCACTCAAACATCTATCTCAAGTGTCACACCTGTCACTCTTAGCTTTAAGATAGTCTCATTGAGTACATGTTTTGTCTTATTAGTCTATGTTATCTTGTCGTCAAAATATGATAAGTGTATGATCACAATGTCACCTCTACACAAGTTGACTTGCTCTGAAAGTTAGCCATCTTTCCTAAAAATATATCGACTCGGCAATCCCCTTCAACCAGAACCTAATCTTAGTGACCATGCTCTGCTGCCCAGAAATGCGTAGTGCTTGAGGATGCTCCCTAGTAACTACACTGTGCAATCCTAGAAGTGAGCAAGTTTTCTGTCTCCTAGAACAATGCAAAAGTTACCTACAAAGCCGATCCATTCTGTGCTTCGCACAAGATCATCTATCAAGCCTCCCTATAGTCTATTGGAAATCTTCTCTGCACTCAGACCCGAGACTGTATTGTTCCCATAAATGCATAGAGAAACCTAGCTGGTCATTTGTAATCTCACTCTACACTATTCCCAAGAATTGCGCAGAGCTTCCCAGATGACTTCTGCCAGCCCGCTCACCTCTGTCTCAAAGAAATGTGCAGATTTTCCCAGCAACCCCCAAGCTTCCTGTCTTTTGCTTTGCCCAAGAAATGTGCAAAACTTTCTAGAAGTCCCCATGCTACATGTATTTCATTGTCTCTCAGAGATGCGCAGATTTACCTTGGAATCTCTCGAGCTTATTGTCTTGTACTAATCCTAGAAAATGTATAGATTTTCCCTGACAGTCCTTTGGATGTCTGTCCCACATTGTCTCTCAGAAATGTGCAGTTGTGATCATCAACTTCCCTAAGCCCGATCATGCCTTTCTCTGGAAAATTGTGCAGATTGTCTTACTAGTGCCTCCTGTTGCCCCGCTTTGTCTCCCTCGTGATATTGCACAGAACTATCCAACAGATCCCTAGACACCCTACCTTGTATTCCTCACAGGAATTGCACAGATTCTACCCAGTTGGGTTTCACCTAGTAGCTGACACTGCTAACCCTGATTTTGCAATTTTTCTTCCCAGACACCTCTATGCAGTTTTTCTCGATAGTACTCTGGAACCCCTCATCCTAGCCTGAGTTGTGCTCTTCACAGTTTAAGTGCATTGTTCTCTCTCTGAGTCACCTGGACTCGAAACCAAAAAAAATGCATCATGTTAGACTAGGATATTTTTGGACTTGAAGTCATCCTATTATTAGTGAATTGCAGGAATAGGTACATTGATGGAACATGGAACGATGACAAATAGGATGAAGAAGGAGTGCATGCTATAATAATTTCTTGCATGTAGATGAACATACACAATAGATGAAGTAGCAAGAGAAAGAAGACATGCATGGGACCATCAAGCAACACCAAGACCATCGAATACCCCACGACACTTTGCCATGTGGGGTGAAGATGCAACACACCGAGAGTACATTCATCATAGAAGCTTGACATGGTTACCACAATCATCTAGTATATGTCAGCAGTGTCGTGTCAAGTTGTGTCATGATTTGTCTCAGCCACATCACTACTATGGGCCATACTTGTTGTAATCAAATGTAATGTAAAGTGAAAGTCCAACGGACGCACATATGAAGTTGAAGAGTCACATCAATTGAAAAGTCATAAGAAGTTGAATGGTCATGAGGGATGTCCAAGGGTCACAAGGTTCAAGCATCACCCTTGCTTATATACCCCCTCATTGTATGAACAAAGGAATTTTCACTTTAGCTCCTCCCACATAACCTTGAGAGTCTGTAGCCTATTCTTGTAGGAGCGAGGAGTGGCTCTGATGTCCCACTACTAGCAATAGTGATGTATGGTGTACAGATGTATCGTGGAACTTTTGCTTAATTCAAAAGCCTATGTTAGGCCAACACATTTTCACGCATGTTTTATATCCATTTATAAGACTATTATTTAAACATTTACAATGCATGTTTTCTTAACCTATACTAAGATAGGTGAACTACTTTAGTTATTTTAGTACTTATATTGTTGAAGATGTGTTGTAGTTCTTATCACTATTGTCTTGTCCGTGTGGACTACTCAGCAAGACATTAGATAGACCATTCTTGTTTTCCTTGGGTATAACAGCTGTCACTCCCGTTTAGACTACAACAGTGGATGGTCTACGTTTTTTCCCTTTCACTTTGGTTTTAATTACTATTGCATCCACTGTGGACTATTCCGCTGGATGTTGGACATAACCTTGTTGTTTTCACATGTGTCTCTCCTTGGGTGGTACTACTACCTCTCATCTAAAGGCTCACTTTTACCATCTCCCTTATAGTAAGAGAACTCAGACACAAAGTTACTTTATGCACTCTCCAAGCATACTTACCTCGCTTTTTGAAGATACAAGCATAAAACTCTAACGTGCTAAACAACAACAGCTAAGGAAAATATCTAAGATAATGACAACCAACCCATTGTATCGGATGGGACTCCTACACCAAAAGGTGTGAGTTCTAGTTGGGACTTCATATTGGCAGATCCCCTTTGTTGGTGGATCTAGCACCGTCAATAGGGCTATTGGTGGAAGGGATAGAAGAGGAGTCTTGAATCTCATAATCATCATACCCACTCTCTCTAATGGATCTAATAATTCCCTATTCATTGCAATTTCATCTTGGATGGCCTTCTCCCTTGCCTTATTCTTCTCAAACTTTTGAAACTTGGAAAGGTATTCTTCCCTAATAGGACCTAACACTTCATTTGGTGCTTCACATGGCTTTACATGGCCTCTTGTCCCAACCAAGTGTTGTTTCAATTTGAGAATACCCCTCCCTCCAATAGATTTATGGAAAAAATTGCATATCATTTTTCCATCAATCAAATCACAATGATCCTATGCACTATCCTTTTATTTTGGAGTCATGTTGGCTTGAAATAATTAAATTTGCAAAGAAATATGCCATTCAAAAACAAATTGCATCTAAGAAAAATAGAGAACCAAAGCTAAATTTAGGAAAAAAAATGCACGCGTAGCCTACAAAATTTGATATCATAGAACTATATATTTGATAGCATATAACAAATAAAAAAATTAATACATGGATAACAATGAAATGAGGAATTTTTCAAGTGAATATCCTTACCTGGAAATGCAAACTAGCTTCCTTAGCCTCCCCTTGAAGATGCCAACTCCAATGACAACTCCAAACTATCACCAAAATAGCTCCAATTCCAACTCCAAACTATCCCCAAAATAGTTCCAACTCCAACTCCAAACCATCACCAAAATAGCTCCAATTCCAACTCCAAACTATCCCCAAAATAGTTCCAACTCCAACTCCATGCGTCCAATATGACTACTCCAGCAAAAACAAAACACTCTCCAAGATCTCAAACAAACTCTCAAAAACTCCAAATGAGATGTGTGAGACAAATGAGAGGGGTAAACTCCTTTTAATGACTTGGAGACGGTGTTTTTGGAGGGAAACAACCATTATTTTCCTATGCCCTAGAACCTTCCTAAAGTGTTTTGCATGGGTCCTCTGTGGCCTTGGTAGCGAACCGGTCGGTTTAAGATGGAACCAACTAGTTTGACCATAAATTGTCATGTTAGCACGGACTTTTCTGATTTTTGGGTGAGGAGGTGGGTTGAACCCGATTTTTTTGCTAGTTTGACCAGTTTCTGGTTCAAGCCGACCAATTTTTAAAACACTACAATAAAGGAATAAGTCTTATTATTCTTATTCTCCAAATGGCAAGGTTGTTGTTAGATGTTGGATTTTAAGGAGGATTTCCACCTCCTTCACAAAAACCTTTCCAAAGTTCACTAAAAGTGAGGATATGCTTTATTTTTCTAGACTATTTGTGGTAGTTCTCCTCTCTAGAGAGAATCACTCTGACTATGGAGATTAGTGAATGCATCTCTGCAAAACTTCTAAATTATACCTTTAACAGTCAGAATAATGCAATTTATTATTTGATGAAATTTTTTAATATATATCTCTTTAAACCGTAAAGACTCACCATAAAACTGTCTCCAGAAATCATTAAAAGTAACTCAAATTAACCTAAGAAATATATAATGGAATGGGGTTTTAGGCTCTTTATCTCTAAAACCAACATTTATATAACATAAAATACATACTCTTAAATATAAGAATGGTTTAATATGCATATAAATGGTTCAAAAGAACAACCTTCAACAAAATAAATAAAAATTAAGGTTCAATATATACAAGTCATGGACACATGAATTCAACTCACATATATAATTATAATGACCACCATATAATAATGAATATATATGAATGGTTGACTAAACAATTCAAGGGAAATTAAATGGGTTAATTTAACTTCAACGCATATAGCAACACCAACCAATGCAATACCAAATGCACATGCCATGACTTTGGGACATCAATCAATGCACATGATGCTTTGACATACATATAAAGAGTTGAATCAACATAACAACATATGACATGTAACATCAATGAACAAACGTGCTCTCCAACCAACACACGAATTAGAGGAACTACCCTTCAATGCACATAGATGAAAATGAAACAACGGACCAGTGTTCAACATATTCTAGTGCACGACCTTCAAAACTCAATGGGAAAAGGTGCATATAAATGACAGGAGTTTTAACCAATGCTTAACACACAAAGATGATATAATTATTGTAAGAAGACACAATGCACATAAGTATTACGCTCATGCATCATCCAACACTGGCTTCCAATGCATTGAGACTGACACTCCAACTTTCACAAAGGGATAAAGGAAAGAGTAGGGACATCTTTGAGTGGGAATAGAAAAATAGTATGAGTTAGAAGGCTAAAATAAGACTTGTTGACTTGTGTTAGGATACCATGTCAGGTATTGCAGCTTTATGAATTGATATTTTTCTATTAAGAAAGATCGCTAATATATAGAAGGAGAGGGAGACACTTGGAATTCATATTCCAATAGCTCTTCATTTTCTTTATTCTCATATTTCCAATACTTACAATATTTTTCTAATCCTAAAGACTGAGTTTCAATACTATGTGAGACCTGAAGAAAAAAAAAATAAAAAATAAAAAATAAAAAATTACAATTTTGAAGCTTTAAAAAATTTAGGAAATTTAGGTTCTAGAGCACTCTTGATAACTAAGTTGTAAAAGTAAATGCATTCTTCCCATAAGGGCATTGGGATGGGGCTCTGATCAATAAATAAATATTTATGATACCTAAAATAAAGAAAGAGTTGTGGTTAGGGATCCGTGTAAATAATGCAAAGGAACAATACAAAAGTTGGATGAACAAAGAATTTAAAAGAAAAAAATAAATCCTTCAAAGAATTTTTCTACTAACAAAATGATGTGGAAGGAATAATTTTTTTGTTGAAGAAGATGCTACATTATATGTCCAGAAGTATGTTTTTAATCTAATTTTTTGATAGCTATTGCAAATTAGCAATATCTTGCAATGATTTCTTTATCCGTTCTTCAATATATTTTTTCATTGGAGGAATCATCATGTCCTCCTTGACACGTAAGTGAAAGTTCTCCTCCTAAATACTTCAAGAATATTTTTTCAATTGTGCAGTTATAGCTAACATATATTCATTATAACTTACAAATGTAACTAACAAATTTTTAATCTCATTTCTCATAAATTGGTCAAGTTGCCAAATTCAAAAACATTTTAGTAATCTTTATATCTTTATGTAATATGTCCTTGGAAACAAGAATATAACATTTGATCATGTCGGGGACTTTGATGTCATTGAAAACTTGAATTTCCTTGAAAAAGGCATCACTTTTTTTAGTGTTAATTTTGCATAATTAACAATAACCTCCTCTAACATCTTAGCTGTGGAAAACCAACTAGATTTGATATGCTTTAGTCTTTTAGGTTCTGGAAGGGCCTATTGTGTCCTTTGGAATTCACTAAGAAAATGATATTGTTAAAAAAGGTTGACAATTCATTATCAATAATTTTTTGATCAGTTTCCATAACCTTTTTAGGATAATAAAAAAATGAATGAATTCTTTGCACCAAATTCCTTAAATGTGCAGCAGTTTCCCATAGTTCTTCAAGAAATTCCATTATGTTATTAAGGTTTGTTATAATGTGAGGTTTGATTCCTACAATTAGGTGTGAAACTTTCTTTATCTATTGGGGTGTGTTGGGTTTGTTTGTTGTATAATCAAGTGCGTTAATAACTAAGGGGGTCATGAATGAGGGAAGTGGGTTAAGAGCTTCCTCAATCACATCTATTCTCCTTTCGAATCTTATAATTTGAGTTTTTTTTCTTTAATAGAGTTGGCTACAGATTCACGAGTGGTTTATTGTAATTTCAAGAGTCCAATTTCTCTTATTTTTGAACTATACACTTTTTCCTTCATTTGGTTAATGACCTTTCTATTCTGAATTTTTTACCCTTTCAATATTTATTTTTTTATTACCTCAGTCATAGTGCACATTTGCTACTGTTTGTACATGGACATAAAAAATAACGGGCTCTTATACTATCTCTTGAATCATTATTTGGGTTTCAAACATATAGGATGTAACCTAATCATGCAGCAGAGTATTTTCAACAACCATATCTACTAGCTCTTCCACAAGTTGAGCCTCTTTAGTACTTTTTCTATTGGATAATTAAATAATGTGTGATATTTCTAGGACCATATTGGGTGGTGGCTAATTTCCATATCCTCAACTAGAGTTACTATCATTACTCATGCCTTTGGCCACATTGGAGTCTTTTCTTTGGAGAGTGAACGATGAACTCGAGTGAGTCTATGGTGTAAAACCAAGAGGGAAATTTGTAGGAATATTGCCTCTTTCTTTATTTTTCCCTCCAAAAGTAATAATGGATTCTTCAATAATTGATTCAATAGGGGCAGGTGTTTATCTTTCCATTGAAAAGTTCCTGTGACTTTCTCTACTGTTTTTATTAATTTTGATAAATAAATTTCCATATATGACTATTGAAAGGTGCCTTGAAATTATTCCTTCTAGATTGAAGCATTGGATTGGATCTATATTAGTTAAATTGAAAACTTTCAATAACTCTAAGAATTCTCCCAAGTGGGTTTTGTTATTTATAGTTAGTTCTCCTATAGTAAAGGGAAAGGAGATAAACTACTTCTTTTTGTTTCTCTCAAGTGGAATGAGCCATGGATGATATTATTTATAAAATTTAGCAACAAAATACCTATCCAATATGAATTTAGGAAGCAATATGGGCTTATTCTAGAATGAATAAATACAAGCTAGTGAATTTTTCTTTCTTTTTTTCATGCGTTCCCTTTCCCCAAAGGAAGGCCTATGCTTCATTTGAAATGCAAGTAGGTTCTCCCCTAGCTATTAGATAACTAACTTTTTTAAGAAAAGACAATTGTATTTGACAAAAGTAAAATGGGGCCTTATACTTCCACAACGCCAGATGCTAGAATTACATAGGTTCTAGATCTATATTTAAATTGTTCCTATGGGGTAAAACATGGAAAGTATGACATGATACTAGGGCCATGACCAAATACATTTTCATGAAAATATGATGATTCTTGGGAAGATTGGTGAGTTGGAAGGATAATTTGGTGAAGATTAGGTCTTCCTCATTAAAAATAATATCTCTTTTAAAATAACAATATAATGAATAAATAATAGACTTGGGGATATTTGTTGTATACTCTCACCCATTACTACAGAAAAAATCCATGAAAATCCTATGAAAGGCTCAACAAATTTTGTAATATCTAAGAAAGAAATGAGAAGGAATTTATATAGATGGTGTGATGAACTCATGCATAATGCTAATTTATCCCACTTGGGAGTCCAAAAAGATATTAGCCTTTGATCACTTGAGTATCTTTGTACGTTTTGACAGCTGAGAGAGCTTTATGTTTGGCTTTGGCATTAGGGAGGTTGTACTTCTTTTAACTCCATACTTGACCATCCTAGTTTTTGGGTCAAAATGACATCTCAAATAAGTAAATTATTTTCATAAACCAATATATTAGGGATGCATGTATCATTTTCTATTCATGTGCTAAATTTTATTGTTCCTCTTCTTGTCTAGTGACAAGTTCAAATAATGCTCGTATGTGGTAGACCTATAAAAATGTTTTTTATGCCAGCAAGTCTAGTGAATGTATTGTTGCAAATTAGCTCTGTCTTATTTGTTGTAGGCATTTATTTTTTTAATTTAGGTAAATATGTATTGATGAATAAATCCCTTTAGTGGGTCTTAGCTCTTAACAACTTTACCTTCACTGTAATTACTAATATAATCACCTTCTCTGGTGCTATCCCATTGGTCAAGGAAAAGTAATTAATAGTAGTAAGAATGATCATGTTTTAAGAGGAGTGATAGGGATCACATCCTAAAGTAAGATCTCCATCAAATCACGTTTACCTAATTATATTTATTGATGTTTGAGGTGACCTTAAAATGAGAAAAACACATAGCTAGAGAGTAAAGGTGGTAGAGTAATTCCCTCATATGTAATAGCCATAGTTAACATCAAATAATGACAAGGAGTGCATGTGAATGGATTATGTAAAGTCTCACATGGTGTAGAGGATGATTATTTGAGGACGTACAATAAGAGGAAGTGTAAGTATGGTAGAAGAAATGTAGAGATGAAGTGTGCCAACCAAAGTGTGCAGAGAGGTGGAGTGCATAAGAATGACATGTTGAGAGACATGTGCATGATGTTTCTCCACACAATGGAAAATAGGTTATGTTGTATATAGTGGAAAGAATATGGAGGAAATTAAGTAGAGACCTTCATTGTAATTTTAGCATAGACAATTTGTTTGGAATAGACATGTGTATGTATTTCTATTGATGATCCTTAATCTAAATTATTTCCTATTGTTTGGTCTAAAATGTGATGCAAATTAGAGTTTCATTTACTATCAATTTAGGTAAGTAAACTTCGAGCATCATCCAATATATATGGACTTACAGAAAAACTAGACTAACCTAGGTGAAGAAATGCCGAAGGTCCCTTACAAGAGGTTTTTCATTGGGATCTCAAACATCTATTTAGTCATTTAACAAAATGAAATCTAAAAATTAAAAGACATTCTCATAAGTTTAAGAAATATTAAAGCTCCCTTATAGGAGACTTCTCATTAATATTTCTAATCATCTTAATCAACAAAACCTAATTCTATTTGATTGTATGAAATATTAAAGCTCTCTTACAAGAGACTATTCATTTATATCTCAAGCATATAAATCAGAAACTTAAACTAATGAAATCAAACATTAAATAACAAATTAGATTCATTGAAGGAAACATTAATACGTTCTTACGAAAGGTCATTCGTTAATATTTCGAACATATGAACCTAATAATTTAATCTAATGAAATTCACAAACAAACTTAAAATAAAAGCCTACCAAAATAAAAGTGTACTTGCTAGGCAATGGGGATCCTTCCAAGGATCCACAAGCACACAAAAAGAGAAGTCAAATGTAGAGGATCAAAGAAGCCCCGTTTTAGTCATCATCAATTGCAAATTTCAATTACAACCATTTCAATGATTATCCAAATCTAACTTCTCATTACCAACCTATAATATACTAAGATTACAAATGAAGGACTAGGTTATAAAATTCTAAAAATTAAGATTACAAAATAAAGATTACAAATGAAGGAGATAACACTCCTATTTATACAAAATCTATGGCAACAAACTCATAAATGTAAATCCATTATTCCCTCCTTTGATCCACATATTTCTCAACCAATGGTGAAACATAACCCTATCCTCCATGATCTCCTCCATGAAGTCCATGATATTCTCCATGAGGTTCATGATCTTCTCAAATTCGAATTTGAACATAGAGTGCCACATAAAGATTCCTTAGAAGCTTCCTTTGTACCTACACATGTCAAAAAACTCATTCTAATTGTTAGGTATAAGTATATGGATATTATTTTCTAATGCTTAACCACAAATTCACTTAAAAATACTAATAATTAATAATGTTTTGGAAAACACAATGGTAACCCATTTAATGATGAAAGTGAAGCTGATGTGGTGACATAGTGGTGGAATAGAGTTGAGAAAATGTGTGAATGGAGTGAAAGTGGATGTATTTTAAAGATAATTCTAAGGCCCAACATACCCCCAAACTGAAGGTATTGCATGTCCTCGCGCAATCTATTACATTACTTTTGATACTTGAGATTTTTGGCTTAAGCTTTGCATGATACCATTTACTAATGTTTGCAAAGTCTGTTTGTCCTATTGCAACTTGGTTGTTTCTTGTGTTTCAACCACATTTGGTTTGTTGCATTCAATGCATGATCCTTGCATAATGATAATGTGATTTTTATTGCAAATTAGTTTTGTTGGAATGCATCATGGTTGGTTCTTGTGTGACAACCATGATTGTGTTGACATCCAATTAACTTTTAAGTACTTTTTACAAAGCCATTTATATGCTAATGTAATAGTGAATATGTTTTGAAGGTATGTGGTTTTCGAATGTGATATATGAATATGGAAAAATATGAATGTGACAAAATATGAATGTAAATATATCCTCCCCCAAAACTGATGGCTTTGGCAGTTTTATGAAATGAGAGAAGGAAGTTTTTCAAAAAATTATCATTCTAGCTTTCAAGGAATTAAATGGTCAAGAGTTAGAAAATATCATACCTCAACTTACCCTTTAAAAAATGCATGAGATTTTTGCATGTCTGACTGCAAAATTCTGATCAGACTTCTTCACATGGCTATGAAAATGGTGGATGAAGTCGAAAAAGTGAATCTTTTATTGTTGCTGCATCTACTGCTGCATATTCTATTGAATGCTTGGAATCTACTGCTGAATGCAGTTGAAAATTTATAAGGCTTGGAAGGTACAAAATTTAGAATTTACACTGCGCCCCAGCCTTATTTATTGACTTGTCCTCAAGTCATTTACATCAAAAACTGAAAAGTAATGAAATTAAATCAGCTTCCTCTACCACAAAATCATTGGTCTTCAAGTCTTCAACACTCTTTGGCATAGTCTTTGTCATGTGAATAAATGTTTCAGTGTCGAACATAACAAGAAATTGTTAACTTAGTGGCCATTGATGGATTCCACTAGTCAACACAAAATCTCTCATCTTTGATGTGGATGAGATTCAAGATGCATTGAAAACATCTTTCTAAGTATGAATGTATTTGTTGTTGTTGAATACTTAGAAGATCCGATGAACAAGGGACATTGATGTATTCCCTTGTTTATCGGCATGATAGCTTGCCCTTAAGGCATGCAAGCTTCAAGGTGTTTCTAGAATAATATTTATACTCAAGGACTATGGACTCAATGGTGTATGGAAGCAAGGTTTTATTTGCAAGGGTAGGAAAAAGGAAACTAACAATGATTATTTAAGGTGGAACAAAATGCTTGTAAATGAGCTTTTATTGGTGGGTTAGGATTGACAAAAATGTAATGAAGTGTATGTGGATTGTGAGGAATGGATAATGACTCTTGCTAGGAAAAAGTGAATTATGGCATGCAAAATCTCAAAATTAGCAAATATGCTCCTTAATTCTAGACTTTCTGCTAAAATAGTTGAGTTTGACCAGCGTTGACCAGCCACATGTAGATGTCGAATTCAAGTGTGGATAGGTATTTCACCATCTTTGTACATTTAGGAAAAAACCCCAGCTCTTCAAATTTTGCTAATCTGTCATGCAACATATCAAACCATTATACCATTACAAGAAGTTACAAGAACTTGTATTTTTCTGCAAATGTCATTCTTATGATCATGGTCTTGTTCTTTAGAATTTTTCATGAAAATAGTCTTTTGAAGACCAATTGTCATCAAAATTTAATCTCCTTAATAATCAATTGATCATCTGAAGCCTGCTAAAATAACTTGGCATAAAGAACATAAGTTTGTTCAAGAAGAGATGGCCATTCCCTTTCTGATTCTTACGCAAAAATTGTATTCCAAAATTAAACAGATTAAGGAATATCAAAAGCATAATTTCAGTCTACTTCATGACCTTAATAACAATCTATTTTTAATAAAAATAACCATGAAAAGTAAATCAACTCCTTGTTTATGTCTGATGGCTCGTGTGCATGTAAAAGCTTCGCATTATAGATTTTCTTTTTGTGTCTTGCAGATTCGTATGTTATATATACGAGCCAAGTAATTAATTCTTAGTGTAAATGTGGAAATATTTCAACCCTTATGCTTGTTTTTGATTTAGGTATAACACACTACTCATTGTTGGTATTCTCTTTCTTTATGTGTTGCATAGGTGGTGCAATTATATGATTTTGAAATCCATCACTTAATAGTAAAATTGACATACAAATGCCTATGATTGTGAGTCTTTGGTTGCATTTTTCTCACAATGAGTGTTGTCCAATATGAACCAGGTTGTTGAAACAAGACCCCAACATTGTCTTGGATCCAATAAAGATAATTGGCTCTTTTTCTATAGGTTGAGCTCTAGTTATAGTATCTGTTGGAAGGTTTGTAAAAAATTTCTTAGACAATTCCACTATCTCTTCATGCTTAACAACACCAACTGTAGATACAACCTGCATTATTCATCACAAACAACATAATGTTCATTGAAATCTACCAAATTAATCAGCATGTGAAAATGGCATCTTATGTTGCCTAAGACAACCAAGAATGCATATCCCATATGTGCTACAATTTCACATTTATTAACATGATCATATACTTATGTAGCTTATTCGATCTTGATCCAATGCAACGTTATCCAAAGTGACTATAAATATTATTATAGTCACACATTCGTGTAAATGAAATGAAACCATTTAAAAAAAACCATCCTTACTGTTCTCGGGCATGTATGGTGTGTGGTAACATAATGCTGCAAAAGACCATCCTTACCATTCTTCTTCCTGCAATATTTCAATAACTCGCAGTACTTCTTTCTTTATTTTTCGTCTCATTTTTATTACTATTTGTTTTTTTTATAATAGATTTTTGGAATGTTTCAGAATATTACAGATAATGCAAGTTTAAATAATCATTTTACTTCGTTTCTTATCTATTTAATTCCAAAATCCCCAAAATATGCCATAAAAACTAGCCAGGAAGACAATGGCACCTATTCATCGATCTATGTCATCAGATTTGACAAATCCGTGGACAACGTAGTGGATTCAGCCAAGCACTTTACTATCTATGTAAAGCCTGCTAGTGGTTCATTAATGGAACAGGGAGAGGCGATGACATCAATAAACATTGATCTAAATTTCAGGATGGAAAAAATTGGGATAAACACTTAACAATTTTGACAAATAACTTTAAAACTCGTTTTTTAGCGAAATAAAAATGAATTTCTAAAAAATAAACTGTGGGGTTTTCTTAGAACTAGGGCAGTATAAAACCCAGAAATTACTTACCCCAATTCGTATTCGGTTAGGAGATATGTGGGGTTGTCTGAAGCCTTATTTGGCAAACTGCGTGAGATAAAAATGGCTTTTAATTAATGTAGTATGTTGCCTGCATGCGTGCTTTGGATCTTTCTTCTCTGCGTGCTTCTCATGAAATGCAAAGGCTTCAGCAGCAACAACTAACAATACACTCGCCAGCACAAGTGAGTGCTCTAGATCTTTCTTCTCTACACTCTTCTCATGCAATGCACACTCTTCTCATGCAATGTAAAGGCTCCAATAGAAACAACTCACAACACACTCGCCAGCACAAGGCCAAGTTTTCCATTTGGCACCTATTGAATGAAACTTCCAGATAGAGGAAAAATAAATAAATAAATAAAACCAATATGCCACAATACAATTGTTGAAGATTATCCATAAGTCACATAAGAGAGAAGAAGAACCTCTCCGGGACCCACATGAAAATACAAAATTTTGTGAATATTCTTGGTGTGAGCAGAGCCCCAAGCTAGATGCCAATCTATGTTTACATTATAGACAATTACAAGTAGATAAACCATACAAATTTTGGCATAGAACCTCTCAATGAAGTTGCGCCAATTAACTTGGGTTGAGACAGTGATAGGGTGATCCCTCTTTGAGGCATACCACATAGAACCCCAAACCTAGAGTTGACTAAAATATATAGAACTAGGATTTAAACACTGATGAATGAAGCTTATACCTTGGCCTTTCAGCACAACCTACCAACTTAACGACAGCGCAAATTTTTTCCCAATAAAACCTCACAATCAAAATCCAAAAACAAAAAATGGTAAATGTGATAATGAAAGACCCTCCCCCAAGGTTTCAACCCAACTCTCATACAATCCAGTTGTTGCTCTAAAAAAAAACCAGTCCCACGACAATTTTATTAGACCAAATGCAACATAGAGGATTCTAGGAGATTGAACCTTACTAATCCACAATAAAATTGATAGCCAAGAAAGAGTTGGAGTTATCTTGACCATATTTAGATATCTGGTCCAGTTGAAAATCATTACAAATTTTCTATAGGTAATTGCTACAAGAGCCAACTGCAGTTTGGTGTGGTAGAAAGGTTGTGTTGAACCGCAATTGTTTCCCTATCTTAAGGCCGAATTTTCACAAACACCTCCACCGTTGTAGGAATAGCAACCATAATCTAGGGCACAGAAATTTTCACGACAATTTTATTAGACCAAATGCAACATAGAGGATTCTAGGAGATTGAACCTTACTAATCCACAATAAAATTGATAGCCAAGAAAGAGTTGGAGTTATCTTGACCATATTTAGATATCTGGTCCAGTTGAAAATCATTACAAATTTTCTATAGGTAATTGCTACAAGAGCCAACTGCAGTTTGGTGTGGTAGAAAGGTTGTGTTGAACCGCAATTGTTTCCCTATCTTAATGCCGAATTTTCACAAACACCTCCACCGTTGTAGGAATAGAAACCATAATCTAGGGCACAGAAATTTTTCCCTCAAACACCTACTACAAGCATAAAATTCATGTGGATGTTTCTCAAACCAATCCGCTTGCATGCAAATACATGCATTTGGGTGGCCACACAACACATTTTTTTTAATACAACCATTATGGATGTTGCACATAGATTTACATTGTGTTGGAACCACATTCACGTGTATAGTCGAGGAGGATGACAGAAGGTTGTGATTTTGTCCACATCATCAACTTTCTTTTTCAACAAAACTTGCCGGATGTGTTATTGCTGGCATGATTCATGCGCTTCTGTTTTGGAAGAGGAGAGCGCTAGGTTTGACACAATGTTACACGTCGTTGTTGGAACCGAAGCTACGATTTCCACCTAATAAAATGCATGACCCAACCATTGAAATGCACACGTTACATTTATAAGGCACACAAAGCCTTTTCATTAAATTCAACCTCATCTTATTTGCCCAGAAAAATAGATCAGTCAACTGTTTTTCCCCACGCATTAATTTTTATATTCCATATGGAGATTCTTATTATATTTTGATTCGAAAATTAAGCAATCGCCCAACAAATTAACTTGTTAAAATTTCATTTCTCACCAAACTTACCATGCAAACCATTGTTTTTGTATTTAAACAAAAGGTGGGAATACTATGCAATGCAGAGATAGAGATCCACTGAATGTTCATGACAAAAGTTTTTATTTGTAGGCTGGAGTTTGGATAGCTTGAAGCCAATGTGATTCGTGTTTCAAAAATTGTGTATTTATTTTGCATCGCATAACTTGTTCATTCAAACCTGTGAGTGTCAATTTAAATGCAAAGTACACTATGTTCATTTAAATGGCTCTCGACCATATGGCTTCTGACCCTAAGTCGGTTTGGTTTTTTTTATTTCTCTCTTATTTTTCTTATTTATGTATATACACCTGATGGGTTTTGTCATTAACTTTTACATTCATTTTGCTATTTGTTTTTTTTAATTATTTTTGTTTAATTTGTATTTTATGTTTTATGTATTGTTTAGGTTTTTTCTATTTTTAGTATATGATGTTTTGTGTTTTGAGGTTTTTGTTTTATTATTATTTGTTTTCATTATTATCTTTTTTTTGTGAAATAATTTTTAATTTTGACAAAATTGAAAAATGGTCTAGAGTGTTAGAAGGGTGTGTTATCCACGGAAACATCCTGGTTAAATGATGATGGTTCAATAGATATTTTTAACGAGACCAATTTCAATATCGGGGCCAACCATATTTAGATATTGATTTGTTTATATGCAGATTTGGCTTATGTGAAGAAATGGTCCTAGTACATATGCAAAAAAGTTTTATGCAGAGTGGTTTTAACACAATTATCAAATCACTAAACTATAGATTTAATTTTTAAATTTGAAATCGAAAATAATTTTATTTTTTTTTTAATGATTTCGGTTTCTTATAATGCTTGTAGTTTTAATGATGTGTGCAAATTCTTAGCAAGACTTTTTTATTTAATTTTGAAAATAAATCAAGATATTTTATGATCTTCCTCATCGCTCGAAGCGCAGGAAGAGAGCATACTAAACTATTGATTTATTTTTTATTTTTGCAAGTTAGCGTGGATGAAGTGGCTCTTAAATTTATTCATGAGAAATGTGCATGATTTTTTAATTATTATTATTACTATTTTTTTTTAAACAAGGCTAAAAGAAAACTTTAAGAGATCTCATTTTAGAAAGATTATTTTTATTTCCTAGGTAAAGGAATGCTTCCAGTGAAGCCACCTACGGACAAAAAATTCAAAAATGTTTGCATCAAGATTTAAAATTTTTACCTTATGATTTGTAAACATGTGAGTAACCTATCTTATTCTTGGAGTTGGTGCAATGTTCTTTTGAAACCATTCCTTTATATTGTCCTTCCTCTCCAAGAAGTACCTGTTCAACATCTTCAATTTTCTCATCTATATATGGATTAGTAAGAAAAGGGGGGTTTAAAAACTGAATTTGAAACTAAGTACGAAAAAAAAAAACTCAAACTTGAACTCCTTTATGAAGATCATGCTGTCACCAGGTTTCACAAGTTATTCCATAAAAATAAATTGCAATAAAATTAACTTCCTAAGTCTATCTCCAAATCATATTCCTCGGTAACGACGCCAAAATGTTTGATCTAAAATGTGATACAATTTATAGTTTCATTTACTATCAATCCACGTAAGTAAACTTCAAGGATCATCCAATATATATGGACTTAGAGATGAACTAGACTAAGCCAGGTGAAAAAATGCCCAAGCTCCCTTATAGGAGGTTTTCCATTAGGATCTCCAACATATATTTAGTCAATTAACAAAATGAAATCTAAAAATTAAAATACATTGTGATAATTGTAAGAAATATTAAAGCTCCCTTATAGGACGCTGCTCAATTCTGATTGATTGCATGAAATAATAAATCTCTCTTATAACAAACTATTCATTTATATCTCAAACTAATGAAATCAAACATTAAATAACAAATCAGACTCATTGAAGGAAACATTAATACTTTCTTACGAAATGTCATTCATTAATATTTCAAACATATGAACCTAATACTTTAATCTAATGAAATTCACAAACAAACATAAAATAAAGCCTACCAAAATAAAATTGTACTTGCTAGCAAATGGGGATCCTTCCAAGGATTCACAAGCACACTAAAAGAGAAGTCAAATGTAAAGGATCAAAGAAGATTTGTTTTATTCATCATCAATTGCAAACTGAAATTACAACCACTACAATGATTATCCAAATCTAACTTGTCATTACCAACCTCTAAGATACTAAGATTGCAAATGAAGGACTAGGTTCTATAATTCTAAAAATTAAGATTACAAAATGAAGATTGCAAATGAAGGAGATAACACTCCTATTTATACAAAAGATATGATAACAAACTCATAAATGTAAATCCACTATTCTGTCCTTTGATCCACATATTTCTCAACCAATGGTGACACATAACCCTATCCTCCATGATCTCCTCCATGAGGTCCATGATCTCCTCAAATTCGAATTCGAACATAGAGTGCCACATAAAGATGCCTTGGAAGCTTCTTTTGTACCTACACATGTCAACAAACTCATTCTAATTGTTTGGTATAAGTATATGGATATTATTCTCTAAAGTTTAACCACAAATTCACTTACAAATACTAAGGATTAATAATGTTTTGGAAAACACAATGGTAAGCCATTTAATGATGAAAATGAAGCTGATGTGGTGACATAGTGGTGGAATAGAGGTGATAAAATGTGTGAATGGAGTGAAAGTGGATGTATTTTAAGGATAATC
Source organism: Pinus taeda (assembly GCA_000404065.3). Lineage (NCBI taxonomy): Eukaryota > Viridiplantae > Streptophyta > Pinopsida > Pinales > Pinaceae > Pinus > Pinus taeda. The sequence goes on from APFE031479549.1 coordinate 187,890, forward strand.
CATAGGCCCAACACCTATATGGTGAGTTTTTGCTCGAGTATGAAGTAATTTGGAGGAAATTATATTGGGTTGGAGTGGAAGTTTCACCATGGTTAATTCATATATATTGAGAATTACTCTCTTCATTGAAATTTTTTTTATAGTCATTAAATAGATCATTTAAAGTACTAATGTTTATAAGTGATATGAGCATAAAATATTCTTCTTCTTTTGAATCATCTCTTTGTTTTAGATAATTTAATGATAAGTGAATCAAAAGTTTGAGGGAATTTGACCTAATATAATAACCTTTCCAAGCAACTCCAACCACTTATTGAAGATGTATGAGTGGGTATAATTCTTCTTAATGAAATCAAACCCACTTATATTAATAACAAGAAAGGACCAAATGGAATATCTAAAAGGATATATAGACTACATTGGATTGTGTATCTCATCTTGGACATGCATTGAGTCTATATTTGGGTAATGGTACACAATGTTAAAATTTGTTTCCAAAAATGGATTTTTTTTTCACCACGACTCATGTATCTCTACTTGTAAACATTTTCATGGATCTAAGGTTTTTTGAAATCATCAGTTTCCAAATGGCCCAATGAGAGACATAAATCAAGAGGTTATCTAATCAAAGAAAACAAATATTTTGTTGCAACACATGAGGGGTTTCTATCTCTTGATGAATTATCAAATGAAGTTAATAATCCAAAACCTCACAAAAATAAATTACTCCTTAAGGAAGAAATAGAGACATGAATGAAGAACTATGAAACCTGAATAAATGAAGGTGTCAAGACCACTAAATCCTTCAACAATTTTATGACACAATGTAAGAACATGGACACAATTTTGGACTTACATGATGAAAATTAAAGGAGAATACATAAATTTAGTGACTTTTAAGTTTAAGGTGTGCGGCCACTTTTTTTAGGAGATGCACGTAAGCAAACTTATGGAAATTATAAAGATAATAATATATAATTCCTTCTTCAATAATGAACATGTGAATGAAGGTATCATATGTGAAATATCAAAAGAAGGGATTATTATGGCATTATAGTAAGATATCATATGTAAAATACCAAATGAAGGGATTCTTATGACATTATAGACTTTCACAAACAATTGTAGCATGAGACCTAATAGTTGAAACAAAAAAGTTTGTTTCCTATTTCAACATTCCTAGTGATTATCTAGTATGGATGTTTGAGGAGGTAATAAAAAATAGACAAGTCCTAAGAACACGAGCTCAACACTTATAAACTTGATCCTGAATGTTGATTACCTAGGGGTTTTGGGGGGCTTAAAATCGACTCCATTATTCTCTATGACATATAAAGTAATTGTGAATGTTATTTCTCAAGATATCAAAATACTCCTATTCATGGTGATTCAAATGAATAGCTTTGGTTCATACATAATAAAAATACACCTGAAGCTATACTTTGGCATAAGAGGCAATTTCATGTGCATTCCTACAACTAGTAATATTGCATGTGGGTTTTTCATATAAAGCAATGATTTGGATCATGCCTTGTGCCATGAGTGTAAATTTCGTTATGCTAATAAAGGGATCAACATCTAAGTTCCTCTATATAGGAAGAGGTATGATAAAATATTGTTTCCTATGTCCATATTTGTTTATTTTAGTCATAGAAGGATTAAGTAACTTAAGAAACCCTACTTTTGAATCTAGTTTGTTATCACTCAAAACTTTTCCCTGGAAGTTTTCAGAAGAAGGAAAGGATTGAGGTAACCACAAGCCAATATTTCAAGTATAGGCTCTAGCCAACTTAGGACTCAGATAGGGCTCTCTCTATATGGTTTAGCTTTGTTTGTTGGGATCTTAGGCTAGTTCTGAAGGTTCAGGGGGTTTTTATTTGTATTGGTTGGATGGTCGAATCCTTAAAATAGATGGATAAATTGATGTCTCTTTACCATCACGCTATGGAGTCAAAGAAGGGAAGTAGAACTGGAATTACATCATTAAATGGAGTTTTCAAAGGGAAAGCTAGCAAAGTAAAGTGCGGGTCTTTGGGACAAATGGATGAAATGATCTTAACAAGGGTGAGAAAGCACCTAAGAATTCTCAAACTGGGATTAAGGTGAGGAACAATGGTTAATCATGAGAAAAGGGCAATTACGAATCATTTACTATAGATCAGAGGGAAACTACCTAGACGAAGGAGAAATCAAGAATTCCTTAACTTAGATAATTAGCAGAAAACATTAAAATGCATAATTGTTAAAATAGAGTTCAATGAAGTAAATTCTAAGATATCATTCCATATTATAGAATTCACATTTTAGATACATTGAAGATGGTGGAAAACTTTTATAGAAAAATAACAACACAAGAGAAAATACTTTTCTGCACTTTCACTCTACACATGAATCCTGTGAAATGTCTTGTCTTTATTCATTAATCCAGCTTGTTGGTCTAAACAATAATACAATAGCTTAAAGTATTTGATCAGAAAGGTCTATAGAAATGTCTAAGAATCAACCCTACATACTTCGAATGGTGAAGTATTTATACAGAACTATTACAAAATATATGAAAACAAACTTGAGATTTATTCTAGGTATCATACCTCTGAGATAGTAGTAGGTCAGCTACCAATGCCAGAGCATCTAAAATAATTAGTTTAGGGTTTTTGGTTTTAGTTTTGGAAGAACAATGAATGAAGATAGATGTAGAATTGAAATACATAATCCTTTGGGTTATATTAATATCTCAGTAAAGGGCTACTATAAAGCTTTACACAGTGATATAGATAAAAAATAGTGGTGAGAAGAAGATAGAAAATAATATGATTGTCACAGTTTCTAGACTGTAAAACAGAACAATCATAAGTAGGAAAACCTTCTAAACTATGTTCCAAAGGTTCAAGGCAGTATACTTGAGCTTACACAAGATGTTGATAGTTTATAGATTAGAGGGGATTAGCTAAACAGACAGTTCATTACTCCATTCTCTTAATAGATGATCAGTTCAAGAGCTTATAGCAATAAATTAAGACACAATTCTTCCTACCTAGATATCTCTATAAGCCATAAGCATATGAAGAAAAACATAATTATTGATAACTGGAAAAACTTACAGGATAACACAAACTGTGTAAAACCAAATTTAGAATCCTGTGCTTTGTATTAAAGTTCCACAAAGATTGAGTACATCAACTGTCTATAAAGGATTCCTTGAAAGGTGCCTTCCAGGTTCAAAGGAGAATGAACAGTCACAACTTAACAAGCAATGAACCATGAATCTTGAACTTCGAACCTATTACAAATCGAGAAGAGAGTTATTTACACAATTATGAAACTAAAAAATATCCTAAAACTAAATGAGATTTATTATAGGAAAGGAAAGATCTTCATTCAAGAAGATAGGGGAAACTATTAAACTACTTCTTGTTGTCCTTTTTGTTCATGTTGTGTTGACTTTGTTGTTTGATATTTCACCCTTTAAGCTGCTAGATTGTTTGAATCCTTTGTGCTAGTTCACTGCTTCATTTGAACTTTAATCTAATACTCTTTAAACTCTGTAAATATTTGTTGACCCTACTGAGTTACCTTTACTGTGTTCTTTTACTTTTCCTGTGCATTTCAGGTTTTTACTTTGTTTTTCAGTAGTAAATCCTTTTAGATTTTATTTCACATGGTAAATTAATCTAATATGATCTTTGTATTTGTCTTCCAACTGTACACATACTTTTTTCCTTTGTAAGCCTTGAACAAGAGTCTTTACCTGCAAAACACAGAAACTATTAAGAAAAACATAGGTGACAGAAGGTATTCGACGGCTTTATAGAGGTTGAAGGGATATTGAAAGGATTCCAAAGCGTATTGGAAGGTAAAATGATGGTTTTATTGGTCATAGGGGTTTATGGAGGCTTTGTTGTGTAAAATAGGAAAGACAGAGCAAAATGGTGATTTAGGTGTTTAAATGGAAAAACAGTCTTCTTTTTGAATTATGGCGCAAAATGAACAGTGGTTGTTTTGTGTTATGCAGGAAGAAGTTTTTGGAGGGGTCACCTTGTATGGTTTAAAGCCTAAGACGTAGGAAGGGAGGATGATGGAATACCACTTTTCGGGTGGGCAATGCCCATAGAGAGAGTCAACCCGAAATAGCTGAGGGTCGTTGGATTTGAATGCCTTAGATCAAACAGTGGTCAAGTGAAAGAGCAGTATGGAGGGGCCCAATGATTAAATATGGTAGTATGGGCTTAATTATGAGTTAAAAACTGAGATTAGTAGGTAAAATGGAGGTTTAGGGAGATTCTTCATTAAAAACATAAAAAACAGTTTAACAATGAAAATCTTTGCAAAAAAAGGTTTGACAGACTTGAAAAAATATGAATTCGAGTGGATAATTATATCGGGTCCAGGCTAATCGCATATCGCAATCACAATTTAGCAAAGGAAAGGCCCATCGCAAATGAATGCAATAGGGGTTGGACGTGATGTAGAAATAAATCATGTATGATACGTGATCAGGTTTGGGTTCCCATTGCAATTGGAGATCGCAATGGCGGAGGGCAATGCTATTAACTGAAACTTGTGATGGAGGCGAGTGCGATATGGCATGAAATATGAAATATATAGCATCGGGTTCAGGTCTATCGTGCATCACATATCACAATTGGAGGAGAGTGCATTCATATGAAAGGCTTGCGATGCGATATTATTATGAAATACATAGTTTTTTAATAAAACTAAAGGTTTCAGGTTATTTAATAAAGGGAATTAATATATATGGGAAAATGGACTTTTTAGGGGTTTAATACTAGATTTTAGTGTTAATATGAAAATATGACCGGAAAGTGAAAATATACGCGAAAAGGGGAAATATAGGCGGAAAAGGGAAATATAGGTGGAAAAGGGAAATACACTAAGTATAATGCTTTTATGAGCTATTTTATTTTCGAATATATACATAATACTTAGGGTAAAAAACCTTTTGTGGGTTTTTCTTGTAAAAGGGGATTTAACATGGGGTTTTCATTTTTCCTAGGCAAACAGGGTTTTGAACTTAGGAAAAGGGGTTTTTATGGAAAATGAATGAATATGAATGTATGAAGGTAGGAAGGAGAAATTAGTAAATATAGGGATGAATGGGGATGATGGAAGTTAATTAATTGATATTATAGACCTTCATTTTCCTTGTGTAATTGTATCATGGACATAGAAACATATGGTAAAACGTGATAAATGTACATTTTTCCAATGAATTATCATACTTCTGCAACCTTTCTTCTACTTACCCTTTGCTTATCCTATCATTTTTTCTTCACTTAATGGGTGCATTTAAGCTAGCAAACCCTTTTCCTTTGTTTTTATTTTACAAAATCAAACTATCTAATTCTAACGTTATAACCTACAAGGGCTCAGATTAAACTAATGAGCACCTTATTATTCTCTACCTAACTACTGATTTGCCAAGATTAAACAGTTTGGCCAAATCTTTATTCTCTAACTATAACATCAAATTTAAAGCATGAAGCAGTCAAGATTAAAATATTTGACTGTCATGGGTTGTGGCATTTAAGACAAGCTACAAACAACCATTATTTTGTAGAAACAATAGTAGTGGCATTTAGACTTGCTCACTTTCAGAGTTTATTTGTTTTATTTTCTTTCTAACCGAACATTTTTTTTCCTTGATTTTTTAGGACATCTAACTTAACATTTTCTTTCATATAGACATCATGATCAAGATTTTTTCACTAACATTTTATTCACTATTGTTATGTCCATATCCTAACTTAACATTTTTTCAAAATATATATATATTTTTTTACTATTTTATTCTATCTTATCAAAACCAAAAAATGCTACAATGCTAGAAAATACAAGCATCTTCTTGCAAGAAGATAGAGACATCTATTGAACTATTTCATGTTGTCCCTTTTATTGTGGGACTGGTGGCTTTTATGGCAGGATTTATAGCCCTTTATGCTGGCTTGTAGTTGTGGTCTTTTCATGCTACAATATTCTTCAATTTTGATCTTTCACCTGATACTCTTTTAGCGTGATAGTCTTTGACTATGCTACTCTGTTTCCATCTGTTTACTTGGCTGCTCTTATTTTTACTGTGCAGTAACTTTTTACTGTAAATTTATCACAGTAAGTCAGTCATTGTCTCCCACCATTCTACATCAGGTTATTTTACATTCGTCATCCTCCTACAGATCTCATCAGCTTTAGTATACTTCGCAAAATTGGTCTTGGTGAGGAATAAGTGTTTTATCTCATGCTCTAAAAAAAGCAAGTTCTCAAATGTGTTGTACAAAACTTTGCCTATTGGAAGTGATTTTATGGATGAAGTGCTAGCTACTTCCTTAGCCAAGTGCCTGAGTCTATTACCATAGTCCAATTGTGTCATGAGTTTATCGTTAATAAATAATGGACTAGGCAATCCTTTCTCCCTCAAAATTTAGCCATGAACCTATGAGTGGCTACTTGCATGTTATGGCACTTTTCTTCTAAGTTTAGCATTATGTTTCCCTTGGAAAGGACCTTCCTTATTTCCAAGATGGTTTTAGTCTTGTATTCTATATTGAGTTCATGGAGCTCATACCTATTCTTGTTGTTGAGGAAGTGGATGAGTCTATTGGCATCCTCAGGCTTATCTCCCAACTCCTCCTTTGCTTTTTGGATATATTTTGTAGCTATCTTTACTAATTTTGTTTGCTCAAAAATAACTTGAATTGATTGCAAAATATCATTGTCAGAGTCAACGATATTGGCCTACAAAGTTTTCTTGGCCTACAAATATTTCTCTTAGACTTTGATTCTTAAACTCATTCTTTAGGCCTTTCGTGCCTCTTCCTTTTTCTTAAGCTAGGCAAGTTTGTAGTTAGTTTCCAAACTTGCCACCTTTTCTCTTAGCCTGTTCATTTATGTAGCCTAGATAGACATCTCTTCTATGGCTTTAACTAATTTTGTTGTTTTCTCTCCTGATGCACCTATTGTTGTAGATTTTGTGGGAGCTAGAAAAGTTGTGATAGGTGGAGTTGTTGGTGCCAGTGAAGCTGTGAGTGTAGAAGGGACTGTTGTAGATACTATACGGATGACATATTTAAAATTTGTGGCAAGGTCACCTTGCTTCAATTGAATTAAAGCATCTAACTCTTTTTATATGTCCTTTAATTGATTATTACGCTTTAGGACCAAGTCCATCAACTCCTTGTGTTTGGTTTGACCCTCTAAGAATTCTAGGGTTTGAGGATTTTGTAGCTGGGGTATTTTTAATTGCCTCTTAAGTGCAGCAATATCATCATTTTTCTTCTTTATAAGTTGCTTTGTAGCTTTAATATCCTTGGGATCGTGACCCAATTCAATCACTAAGTCCTCTAAGGACTTGAACCTAGTATCCTTGGCCTATGAGGAGGCCTTCTTTAACTAAAATTGTGCTGACATGTTTTTCAAAGAGTTTTGTCGCTGATGAACAACTATGGCTTTACTTTTTAGGGTGGAGTATATGACCTCTCCAGCCTATTTATGCAGTTCAATCTATTCTATGGGATGAATATCCCTTGCCAACACTTCAAAGTAAACCCTTTTGAAATGAGATGTTGTCTTGGGCTATTGTGTTATAGGTTTGACGAAAGACATCTGTAGCTTTCCCTCTTTAATATAAAAAGCTGACATTAGTCTTGTTCGATTTGTGGGAGTTAGCTTTAGGTATTGAGCATATGTTTGGGCCTTAAGCCTCTCATTTCTCGCTTTGATTTCTTTGTACCTATCTTTTATGTCCTAGTCTTTATCAGGAGGCCTACTGAAGGATGACACTTCCATGCTAAGCTTCCTTTCCAACATGTGATTTTGTGATGTGGAAGGCTCCTCTATTTCTTTAGATGGATTAGTAGGCCTACTTATTTCTACCTCTATGTTGGTAACCTATGTTGATCCTTCTGTGTATTCTTGTTTAGAGGCTAGAATGAGCCATTTCCTTTTGTTGTAACTTGTTTCTTGCTGTAGATCATAGGTGCCCATTCCTGAGGTGGAAGCTCCATCTATGTTTCTTTTTTGAATCTTCTCCTCATTTTAAGGAGTCTGCATAACTCGAGGGGTGCTCATGACTCTTTCTTTTTCCTCTAGTACTTGCAGGAAATTTCTCTCATCCAACTACTTTTCCAAATCAATCAGATCATTTTCTACACATACCCTCATGTTGTCTCTGTCTACTAAAGTATTTTCCACCCATTCAGTTTGATTTGCACATGCCTCTATTTCTGGCATGGGTTGTGGATGAAATGTCCTCGCTTGATCTTTTGACGTTTCTTGGTAATGAATTCCAAAGGGTCATATCTCCATACAAAACTCCTTTGGAATTTCATTGTCTGCAAGATTAGGTCTACCTCTTTCCCTTCCTCTTTGGAATTGCATATGAAGGGACCTAATTAGTCTTTGATTTTGAAACATGCCTTATTTTTGGCATTGACAAAGTTGACTTCATCTGCAATGATTATCTGTCTGTAATATTTTAGAGAAAACAACCTCATAGGGAGGTATCTTGGCAACTTATATGGTGCAAGCAGGCAACCATATATTCTGATTTCTATGTGGTTTTGGTAAAGGTACCAATCACCCACTTTGGTTTGCTTAGAAAGCTAGAGGACTCTCTTTATCTTTGGGCTTATCCTAGGTGGAGGATTCCCAATGATTTTAGTCATGATTGGATGCAGAAAAGAGTCTCTGAAGTCATAATATGTATAAGGTGATCTAAACTCATGGAAAAGTGGTGTACAAAAGTTGACAGATCTGGGCTGGCCCCTGGTGTCAAGATTTTGGAGAGTGAAAGGAAACTTATCTCACTAATAGTACAAAAAATATATGGTACAATACATTTGAGTATTTGAACACCCTCTCATTGCCCATTCTTGTGAACTGCTCATGCATTCTATTAGATATAAAATTGGCAATGTCATATATGATTGCAGGAGGTTTCCCTAGGGTATAAATGGACATGAAGGAAAGAATAATTTCATCAACGTATTCACTCATAGAGTAACCCAAGGCACACGATATCATGGTTACAATGTTCTGGCCCCATTTAGAGAAAATAGTTGCTACATATGGAGGGGGATAATTAGGGATGCGTTTCTCCTCTCTAATGAAGGTTTGGAACAATTGGGCCAATCTTGAGGTGCTCAATTTGGGATACTGGTCCAACAGGTATCCAATTGAGAGTGGGGTTAGGTTTGGACTTGGTTGGAACGAGAGTATTTCATTAATGGACTCGGCTTTGAGAGTTAAAAGGACCTTTTGTTCAGGAGACATGATGGCTCTGTGGCTAGGGACGTAGCACGCATAGCACATATAAACAAATTCTGGAAAGATATGAACTTGAGGGAACTGGTACTTGGGTAAATTAGACTACGAGAGGCCAATGTCATCTGTGTGGTTCAAGTAGTTGTCTCCGCTCACGCAATGAATTTTGAGTAGAAGCTCTATGGAAGTGGTATCTTTTTGGAAATCCTTGTCGGCTAGGGGAAGGTGGTCTAGGTCTAGGTGTGGAGTAGTAATGGGTCTAACATCCATGGTGATAGGGGTAGACATAATTCAATTCTTGTGGACTTCAATTATGTTATGACGGGTTTTTATCCATGGTTTTGGGATTTTTCAAAGGGTTTAGGCAAGCAATTTCTTTAATTGATAGTATTTTTACTCAGTTTCTTAATTTAAAATACTACATCGGCCATAGGTTTTAGTATGTTTTAGGGGTAAGAGGTATTTCCTAGTGAAATACCTAGAATTGGGCGATTTGGCTCTAAAACTATTGGTTCACGGTGGCTGCAGTGGTTGGCATAGTCCTGGTATGGTCTGAAAAGGTTATCTAGTTGTCTGCAACGTATTTTGGGGTGGAATTGGAAGTCTGTTGGTAAATTCGGCATTTTCCATGGTTGGAAATGGTTTTTTAGAATTTACAAAGAGAATGCGTGAAAAAAGGGTAAAAGAAGGCTTCGTAGTCTTTTATAGAGAAAACAGTTAATTTTTTGGCGGGTTCACTTTCAGATGAATAGTGATGGTTTTTTGGTTAAGTGGGGAAGTGTTTTGGGAGGGCCATTGCACCACTTTGTGGTGTGGATGGTATTTGGGAGGGGTTTCTCGATGCCATACATCATCTTACATGTAGCATCGGGGACTCGGAGGAAAACCACTTAATTGGGTGGTTATTTCATCCATTAGGCACGACTGATATGATTGTGCGTAGTTGGATGTGGGGGAGGGAAGATCAATGGTAGTTGGGAGGCGAAGTTGCGTAGGGAAAAATGATGGGGGTTTGATGGGGGGCCGAGGGACTTAGTTATGGTAGTTCAAGATTATTTAGGGACTAATCAAGGGTTAAGTAATAAGGTCGGGCTTTATTGAGGGATTAGGGAGTTGGGTGAAGCCGATGCAGGATTAACTTAATTTTTACCGGGGTTAGGTACATTAAGTGAAATGATATTGGGCTAAGGGGTAGCTTATATTAATTTTTGTTTAACACTAAGGGGTTGGGATATTCTATATAGGGTTTTAGTTTAATACGAGTTTCATAGTTTTTCGGGAAATTTACATAATAATGTTAGTTTAATTAATATGAAAGTGATGGCAGAGTGGATAGCAGCAATGTACTCTACCTTGGTGGTGCTCAAAGCCACAGACTTCTGCTTCCTGCTCATCCAGGATATCAAAGTAGATCCCAAGGAGAAAAAGCACCCGGAAGTTCTCTTATGGTCCACCACATTGCCTGCTCAATCGGCATCAGTATATCCAAGTAGTCTCACATTTCCGACAGTGTAGCTTAACCCATAAGTAATTCTGCCAAGAATATATCTCAGCAGATTCTTGACACCAATCCAATGTATGTGGTGAGGTTCAACCATATGTTGACTCAACATGTTGATTGGAAAGCATATATCTGGATGGGAGTTCACTAGGAACATCAATGCTTTTATGAGATGATGATACTCGGTGGTATTTCATAAAATAGGTCCAACAACAGTACCACTTAACTTTTTGGAGTCAAGCTCCGTCGGGGTCGTTACGGGCTTGTAGTCCACCATGCTGAATGTCTGATATATCTTCACTACATATTTTCCTTGAGATAAGAAAATCTCTCATCATTTCTGCGAGACTTCGAGTCATAGGAAATAATGCATAAGTCCTAGGTCTTTCATCTCAAACTCAGAAGCTAGCTCCCTCTTTCATTTGTGAATGAGATGGTCTGCACCCATTAGAAAGAGTTCGGCAACATATAGCACTAGCATGAGAAGCTTGTCATATAAAACCTTAAAGTAAAGGTTGGGGTCGGCTTCACTCCTAGTGAATCCAAGCTTCATCAAGTAGCTATCAATCCTCTCATACCATGCTCAGGGTGCTTGCTTTAGCCCATAGAGGGCCTTCTTCAACCTACACACATGAGATTCTTGATCATGAATCTCAAATCCTTTGGGTTGCTCCACATAGGCCTCTTCTTTGATCGAACCATGTAAGAGTGTATTCTTGACATCCATCTAATGTAGGTTCCATCCTTGAGAAGCAACAAGGGCTATGATCGAGAGGATGGTGGTATTTCGGGTAACCGATGCAAATATCTCATCATAGTCTATACCTTCTTCTCGGAGAAGCCATGAGCGACAAAACAAGCCTTATACGTTTCCACACTTCCATAAACTGCATGTTTTATCTTGTAAAGCCATTTTGAAGTGACAACTATCTTTTCTTGGGGTGTGCGAAATACATCCCAAACATCATTATTCATAATAAACTCATATTCTTCGGTTATAACATCATTCCATACTTGATGCTTGATGGAATTTTTGAATGATGAAGGCTCATTATGGATGATCATGCTCATGATGGTCAGGTATCCCTGATACTTGTTTGGTTTCTTACTTTCACTAAAGGTTCCTCAGGGTGTTGTGTGTCCTTCAGTATCATCAAGTGTCCCTTTAAGCCACGAAGGCCTCTTCCTTGAAGAGGAGGGCACAGGCAGAGGAGGATCAATAAGATCCAGGGGTTCTTACACATCAAGCATTTTCTCCTCTTCTTTTTATTTCGGTTCCTTGGTGTCAACTTCTTAACTGCTACTCAAAGTAGGAAGATTGTCCACCTTGCTAAGGGCCATATCTTCATCAAAGGTGACATCATGACTAATCTCGACTTCCCTTTCACCAACTACATAGATTCAATAGCCCTTAGAATTAAAATTATAACCCACAAAGATTCCTTTCTTTCGAGATGCACCCAATTTATTCCTTTTCTCTTTCGACACATGAAAATATATTGGGCTTCCAAAAATTCTAAATTGAGATACGTCAGGTTTCTTACCAGTGAACATTTCTTTAGGAGTTTTGGAACCTAATGCTTGATGAGGGCATCGGTTTTGTACATATACGATGATGTTCACATCTTCGGCCCATACAAAATTCAGAAGTCTTTGATCATGGAGCATAGCACGAATAGCTTCCACAATCGTACGGTTCTTCCTTTTCGCCACACCATTCTGCTCAGGAGTATAGATTGTAGTGGCCTCCCTCTTAATGCCAACCTCTTTGAAAAATTCATGAAACTCATTGGATTCATATTCAGTCCCATTATCAGTCCTTAGGATCTTGTTCTTCTTTTCGGTTTGATTCTCGATCTAGGCTTTGAAGTGTCAAAACTAGGAGAACACTTCATCCTTCTTTCTCAAGAAATATATCCAAGTCTTGTAAAAATAATCATCTGTAAAAGTGAGGTAATATAAATATCCTCCCAAAGAGTTCATAGGCATCATACTGGATATGTCTGAGTGAACCAAGTGCAATATATCGGAGGTCTTGCTTTGGCTTGAGGGGAATGGTCCCCTTTTGAGCTTCCCTTTGGCACATCCTAGACATACACCTTCTTACTCTAATCTAGACTCAGGCACTCCAGTTACCATTTTTATTACATCAGGTACGGATTTATAATGAAGGTGAGAAAAACTTTGATGCTATAATTTGGACTGAGGAGATGTGTCACAAGTCATGACACCCAACGGACTTCCTTGGACCTGACATAATGGATCAACTCAAAACCCAAGAGTAAAAGCATCTTTAAATTTGTTTTTCCATACATCTACCTTTCCATTGCTAAAATCCGCCTTGTAGCCTTTGTCTTCCATTGTCGAAATGGACACGAGTTTATGTTTGAGATTAGGTACATATAATACATCTTCTAAGTGGATGGTATTACCGTGATTTAGTTTAAGATTGACAATTCCTACACGTTTCACGGGATATTTTGAATTGTCTCTAAGAACAATTTCTAGGTTGGTTTCTTTCTCTACTAGATTATAGAGATATTTTGTGTAACAAGTGAAGTGCCTTGAGGCGCCACTATAAATAAGCCAATTTCCCAGCAAGTCTGGGGGAGTGGTAGTAGATAGAGCAGCTGGTAGATAATATTCATCTTGCTTATTATCAATAATGTTAGATTCATACCTGGAATTTCTTGCCTTCTTGAATGGTTGTCATCTTCTTTGATTTCTAGCACTTATTTTACCTTTATCATTTGACTTACCATTCCTTTGATCATCGTCTCGGTGTGAGTCCCTTTTATCAGGGCACTCCCTTGCATAGTGACCCATTTTATTGCAATTGTAACATCATCCTTTTCTTAATTTCCTTCAGCTTATTTCTAAGAAACAAGACTTGATTTGCATCATTAATTTTAAATAAGCTCACCAGTCTATCGTGGATTTCCTTGGAGGTGTTCAGCTCAGAAACATAGGCCACCAAGCATTTGTCGCTAGAGTCCTAGATTACCTTCTTTGCTTCAACTTCTCCCTTGGTCCATTTTTTCCTAGTAGCAATGTATGCATTTGATGGAGGCTCAACAATTCCGCCTCTCACATGGTCCAACACTTATGTTCTTCTAATGCTAGATCGAGAGACATCTTCCATCCGTGATAGTCAGACTTCTCATGAAGTTTGTCTTTAGCAGGGAAGTGTGTTGAGGACCCCATGGTTTCTTTCAAATAGCCTTGCCAACCTTCTCTTCTATGATTGCTCTTGCTCTTGCTTGGGCTTTGTCTTCACCTCAGCTCTGATACCATGTGAAGTTATGGTATGTTATATTCTTAGAGTAGTTTACTTATCTTCCTTATTACTATCCACAGATTAGCAATCACATGTACATTAAGTAAAGTGTAGATAGAACATTTAAACGATAAACAAAAAACAAGCAAGGACAAGAGACACAAGATGTGGAGGCTAGCCAGGGACAAACCCCAATATGGGGAACCCTTTGATCAAATCTTCTTTTATCTTCAATAATTCAACATAGAGAAATAGTACAAGGATCTGATTTATATCAACAGCAGAAAATCCTAGATCAAACTCGTCAAGTCTCCACCGATGAGTCGTTCACTGTGCACCAGTCCAAGACTTCGCCATGCACCAGTCCAAGACTTCGCCTCGCATCAGTTCATGACATCACCATGCACAAGTAAAAGACTTCACTGTGCATCAGTCCAAGACTTCATCGTGCACTAGTCCAAGACTTCATTGTGCATTAGTCTAAGATTCCTCTATGCACCAGTCCAAGACTTTGCCGCACATTAGTCGAAGACTTCGATGTGCACTAGTCCAAGGCTTCATCGTGCATGAGTCCAACACTTCACCATGAATTAGTTCAAGACTTTGTCGTGCACCAGTCCAAGACTTCACCACGCATCAGTTCAAGACTTTGTCATGCACCTTTCCAAGACTTTGAATGACCTGTTTCGGCTTAGGTGAGAGAGAGCCTTTCTGCGCAGGACAGAGAGATATGATGATAAGTGAGTGACCAAATGAGGAGGAGTCATCCTGTATATACATTGAAACATTGAAGGTGAATAGATGTGTCTATTGGGCGTCAGAGCCTACATACATTGTTGGCTGACTTTGATAATTTGTCAATAATCAAAATAAATTCATGTCTCCCTAAATACTTATCATAATCGGATGATCTTTAGATCAATCCTACACCTCTCGATGAGAGGAATCTAGGAAAAATATTATCAGCCATGAATAAGGTGACACACATGGAGTTTGGCCCTAGTTGCCAATTTTAACAACTGTGCACCCATTCTTTTGTTGTTTGATTATTCTTTTAGGACATACCCTCTTTACATTTCTTTATTTTTTAATATGGAAAACATTTGCAAAAAGCAAAGGTATGTACAATATTACAAGGTTTCACCTTAATCATTCAAAATTATGACTCCTATTAGTATAGGAACCTAACATAATTGAAAGAAAGGAATTGTCATTGGTAAGACATTTTCAATATGAAATCTATTATTTGGTAGATGATGTGCTCATTTTCAATTTTTGAATAGGAAATCCTTGATACTTTTTGTCATAGTAAAAAAATGGAAATTAGTTATACAAAATTAGCCTTATATTCTCATTATGTGGATAAAAAATTAGTAGCTTATTTTACACTTCTTTCCCCTTATATAGGAGGGAGCTAGATTTTCGTCTCAAATATTTAAAGTTCTAGTTGAAACCTAATAATTATATGAAGGGAGATTGATAGTGGCTCTTTACTAGTTTGGAGACATGCATATGAGTTATGGTGAAATAGTTGGATCTTGAGGGGAGCTCTATTATTGTTAATTAAATCCATAACTAAAGTGATTCCTATCTATTAGAGCCTTTTATGTTGTGTTCCAAAAATAATTTCAAAGAAAATTCAAAGATTACGTAGAAATCATTTATGGAGGAGGTTCCATACATATAAAGGAATGCATTTGGATAGTTGGACAAAAATAACACTCCCAAAATCATTAGGAGGATGGAGATTCAAGGATGGTGTAATTTTATAGAAGAAACTCACTATTGAATCATTGTGGAAATGTTTTACTATGGACAATATTCGAAGCTAAATACTCATTGACAAGTATATTTGCCAAAATACAATGGTAAATGGGATAATTTTCTAGAATAAATAGAACATTTAAGTCAATAAATGTTCTTTCATTGGAATATTTCTAGCCTAAAGAGTGGGAAATGTTTCCCAAGTCATAATTTATCTCAGTGGAATAATGGGTTATGAGAATTTGATATATAACATTTGTATATTTAAAATGTCCTACAAGAATAATGGAATGCATTCATTTTAAAATGAATTAATATGTGGAGATACTCAGCTAGTCCGTGAAGTCGTGAATTCATATGGAGTTTTAATGATTCATAGGGTGACTACTTAGCCAATCTCATGTATCTCTTGAACATGGGGGGAGGGGGTGTGGGTTGTGGTGGGGGGTGTGGGACGGGGCACTAGAGAAAATAACTTGGTGGAAGAAATTTTGGAAAAGAAAAATTCCCTTAAATTGTATATTGATATTATAGTTGATTCTTTATAATACAATTGTGACATAAGATTGATTTTTGATAGGAAACCTTTAATAACCTATAATATGATACCTTTGTCACTACATTGATGAAAATGTACATAATTTCTTTTTTAACCACCCACATACCCATTATGTATGGGGTCATTTTCATGAAAATTCAATTCCCACAATCTTTGGACAAAGATTACTATAAAATAGTCTCTAGAATACTTTATGACTTGGAGATGACTAAAAATATGGTTATTGCGGTATTTGGTTTACTCGAAATTTAGCTCTCCTTGATTCCAAACTCAAACCCTCTCTAATCACTATAACTCTAGTGGAGCAATGACTTAATCAATATAAGTTATTCCCCACGATAATGTTTTGATGGGGATAGTTAAGATAAATCCATGAACTCTTGTGTAGGTTTCATACATTATTTATGTGAAACTGTGTAATTGGCATTTAAAGGAAAACTTGTTGGGGGTTGTAACAAACTTGGTGAAACTTCCATGTAATAATAGTTAATAAAGGAAAACTAATAACCACAAATGATGGGACACTTATTCCAAGTTGAATGTTGGGAAAGACATCCTAGTGTGTTTGTATATTTGGTTTATTATGGCTAAGGAATTTGGCAAAGGAAATGGCTAATGCTTTGGAAAGGAAAAATGGAATATGTGGCACATTTATTTATGAAAATAATGGAAATTAGGAGAAAATGAAGGTGAATGGTCACAAGTTGAATATGAGGAGGAAAATGAAGGAAAATAATGGTAAATGAAGAAATTAGAGCCTTATTGATAAAAAGGCTTATGAGCAACCTTTTCTAACATTTGTTAGTTCAATTTTGGAGCTATCTCATTATTCTCTCTCTCTCTCTCTCACTCTTGGACACTTAGAGTTTACTTGGATCACTTTCACATTGGATCAAGTAGGGCAAAGGAGGGAAGAGGAAGGAAGGAGCAAGCAAGGAAGAGGAGGATCAAGCAACTATAGCAGGATTCTTTGTGGGTATAAATTTGTATGTGTGTTTTCCTTGTTATATTTGGTGTGCATGGTATTTCATGTGGTTCTTTGTTGTCATGAAATGGGTTTTACCAGGTGTGATAGTGTTTTCGGCCTAGCCTTTCCATTTCTAGATAACCATGGTGTGGTGGGGTTCTCATGTTTTGGTTGAGCTATATTACTAGATGGATTTGAATTTGGGTGAGGTGGATCTCCAAAAGAAAGAACACATGGCCTAGTGACCCCTCAACCAGACTGTGGATTGCAGTAAATCCATTGGCCTAGTGACCCCTAAACAAAATTGTGTGTTGCAGTAAATCCAAGTATTGTGTGCCTCGATGGGCCTAGGAATCCTCGACCGGTTAATGGCATGATATATGGAAAACACTAGAGGTGGTTTCCCTTGATTAGGCCTAGGAATACTTGTTGGTGAATGGTGGGATATATGGTAAAGCCTAAAGGTCCATGGAGTCTTGGTTTAGGGTCTAGCGATCCTCGAATCAAATTGTTGATTGCATTAAATCCCATGAGACTAGGAGACAGGAAAATGCCTCATGATGTAGGTGGACAGATCTAGTGGAATCCATGTTTTTTTGGCCTAGCAATTTGGTGGATATCATGGTAAAGCCTGTTATTACATATTTATTGTGTTGGCCTAGTGATCTAGTGTGGATTGTGTAAAGACTAGTTTCTATCGATGATGGTGAGGAAGTTTAGCCTTGGGATACCTTGGTTGGTTCTTTTGGTTTGAGTCCCATATTCATGCTTGGAATACGGCACAAGGGTGAATGGATAAAGAGAGAATTGACTTAGCCATTCTATAGTCGGGTGGAACATGGTAGTCCCATCCCGGGTTGGCTTTTGCATTCACTAATAAGAGGTTCATTCCTTGACATCTTATGTGTAAATGTACTAGTTGATATGTGTATTCTATGGATGATCTATATTTGGTATTTCTGATGTTATTATGCTGGTCATAAGCATGTTTTATGACAATGATGATGTATGGATCTCCTCATGTTATGATTTGTAAATCAATGAATAATGTATCTATGACCTGATAGATAATAATTTAGCTAATGATATAAGGGAATGATGCATCTTAGCCATTCTCAGATAAGTATGAGACCCCTATTCTATGCTCTCTTATTTAAACCTATAGATTTCACATTTGTGACATGTTTAATGAAATCCTTGTCATGGATAGTAGGCGTCTAGTCAATTTCTTATTGAAGTAATCGCATTTGCATCCTTATTCTATTGTTATCTTTCAGCTCTGAAAGTGTCACTGAGTTATGGGCAGTGAGTTGGGGTTTTGGCCAAAAAAAGTGGCTCAAATCTCAGAGATTTAGGCATAACACTGGGCAGAAAAGTCCCTAGATGCATGCATACCCATGCAGTGGGAGTGTTTGGAGTCTCTTCGATGCATGCTTGTCCATATCAAGGGAGCGTTCAGGGAGTAATGGGCTAAAACTTTAGTTGATATGAGGGGCTAGTTACCTAAGTGGTTGGGATGGCTCTTAGGAGTTTTTTTGTTGATGTGGAAGGTTTGTGTGGTGTGTTTCCATCAATTCCACTTCCTTAAGGTCCCCTATGATGTTGAATCCCATTATAGGGGCCTCTCATTGCATATTTACCTCGGTTGGCCAGTTACTTGGGTAGATGTGGGATGAGGGTGTTACATAGTGCTATTAGAGTGGGTTTCTCTCTCTTTGGGTCATATCTAAACCACAGAGTGCTATTGGAGCATGGTTTACCCCTTGGACTAGATGGGCAGTGTGCACTGGTCATGCATTCATGTTGGTTGCCCATGTGTTAATCATCCTTGTGGTCTATATGCTTGTTGCATATGCATAGTGTCGGTCATGGTTGTAGTCATGTCTCCATGTGAAAGAGGATGTTGTTGTTGTGAAGTGTGTTGTCATGAGTGTATGATTGGTTACATGTTTATGCTTGCATATTACCAGTGTACATTGGTATGGTTGTTGTTGTCATGCATGAGGTCATGGTATCTGTAGTTGATATGGCCATGCATTGATGATTGTACTCTAGCTAGAATGATGGTTATATAGTTATGCGCTTATGTATTATATGTATATATGTTGTTATGATTATGTTTGTACATCTATTACATTAATTTGGTTGACCTTGCAGATGATATATCCTCCCAAAATTTTCCTAAGTTACATTAGTTTATTGTTATTTGGTTTAGCTGACATAGTATGGCTTACAGGAAAAATATAAAAATGAATATCAAGATGTTAGACAACATAGATTATCCCTATGAATAATATGAGTAGCATGGTTTTGGGCACTCTTATGAGTTAGCACACACTTTAAGAAGCTTGAAGGATGAAATAAGAATTTTGGAAGGCAGACAATGACAAAATAATTCAAGCATAAAAGAAACAAGAAGAGATTAATGCAATACTCATTTAGCGTTTTTAAGAATTTCAATGACAGGGAACACTTCGGATCACCCATGGATAGCAGGACATAAATAATGGGGCATATGGTACTAGATCCCATGGTGGTCAGAGGTTGCATAGAGGTGAAACAATTAGGGATGGCAGATGTTTGGATACTTTGAATAGGAGAGGTGATGGACACATGTACTACTCTAGTTCTGCTTCTGATAGGCATCATGATTGTCATTATTATCATCCTTATAGTAGGAGTGATAGGGGACACTTTCCAAATGAATTTTAGAAAGAAAAGCCACCTACTTTTTATGGATTTTTGAAGAAGTAGGAAGATTCAGAGGCTTGGATACTTGGGATGAATAAGTTCTTTGAGTTGCATGAGTACACATAAAGATTGAGGACTTGAGTTGGAATGAGTTAAAGAGGATTTTCAGGAAGAAATACTTGTTAGAAAGGTACTACGATAGTAAGGAAAAATAATTCTATGAGCTAAAGATGGGATCAATTACAAGTGAAGAGTACATGACTAAGTTCCTACAACTATTGAGCCATGTATCATATCTTAAAGATCAGAAGGCTAAATTTCAGTGATTTATTAGTGGTTTTCCATTTGCATTTAGAGATTCGATTGAGTATGATGAGCCTCAGTTGAGGGGTTTATTGCAAAATTGAAAGATTGCTATAAAAAATCAAAGAGTAAGAATGAATCTCAACAAGGATGGAAAAGGAAGGATAAGGATAAACGTAAGGTTAAATGGAAACCGAAAAGAACAAGGCCTCAGAATGTAGAAGAGAAAGAAAATGTGGCACCACCAGTAAGGAACACCCTAAAACAGATTGTCCATAGAATCATGGTGGTAGGTGTCAGATCTATATTCACATGAGGTGTAGACTGTTAGTGATGTTGATCAGAGAGTTCCTTACACCTATGCAGCACTGGAAAATAGGCAGGTAGACCATAAGGCATCTATAATTGAGATGGACAATAAGCTTTATGGTCAAGTTGTTTATATTCTGATTGACCTTGGATCTAATTATACTTATGTTAGTCTTGAATTGGTGGATAAGTGGGGTTTACATAAAGAAGTACATGAAAAATTTTGGTTAGTGTAGTTGGCTATAGGTACAAAGAGAAGAGTTCATCATTGGGTAAGAGCTTGTGCATTTGATTTGAATGGCATGTCCATAACAGTGCACTTAAAAATATTGTAATTGGGATCATATAGTATGCTATTGAGTATGGACTAGCTATACCTTCATAGGACCAAGGTGGATTGTTATGGCAAAGCCATTGAGTGCTTAAACAACAATGGGGAACAAAGGGTATTAGAGGGAAAGAATAAGGCCACGTC
Organism: Pinus taeda; assembly: GCA_000404065.3. Taxonomy (NCBI): domain Eukaryota; kingdom Viridiplantae; phylum Streptophyta; class Pinopsida; order Pinales; family Pinaceae; genus Pinus; species Pinus taeda. The sequence continues at coordinate 209,012 of APFE031479549.1, forward strand.
AGTTACGATGGTGACAACTATGTAGGCCAAGCATAGTTGTAGGAAAGGATGTGTGTTATTTTTAGTGCGTATTTCTAGCAACAATGGTAAGTAAGTTGAGGATGCAAAAGTTTTTAGTAGGTACCCAATCCTATAGTAGTTTCAGGATGTATTTCCTATATATATTTTAGAGTTTCCACCTCACAGAGGCATATACTTTCCTATTGAGTTAGTGCAAAGGGAAGCTCCAACATCAAAATCACCTTACAGGATGAGCACACCTGAGTTGGTAGAGTTAAAGTTGTAGTAGAAAGAGATGCTTGACAAAGGATACATTAGGCCAAGTGTATCCCCATGAGGCACACCAATATTTTTTGTGAAGAAGAAGGATGGTACTCTCAGATTGTGCATTGACTGCAGGAAGTTGAACAAAGTGACGATCAAGAACATGTATCCATTGCCAAAAATTGATGACTTGTTTGATGAGCTGAATGGAGAAGTAGTGTTCTGAAAGATTGATCTGAGATCTAGATACCATCATGTACGCATCGAAGAGGAGGACATTTACAAGCTAATGTTCCTAACTAGTTATGCGAATTATGAGTTTGTTGTAGTTACATTTAGTTTGAAAAATGTCCTAGCTACTTTTATGTGTTTGATAAATAGTGTCTGACATCCCTATTTGGATAAGTTTGTTATTGTGTAATTTATGACATATTATTATATTCTAAAAATGACGAAGAGCATGCTTAGCATTTGGAATCAGTGTTGAGTTTGTTGAGAGAGCATCTGTTGTATGCTAAGCTCAACATGTGCAGTTTCTTTCAGACTAAGGTACATTACTTGGGACATGTTGTCTCCTACGAGGGCATAACAATGGATCTAGAGAAGAAAATTTCTATGATGGAGTGGGAAGCTGCCAGGAATGTGGATGAGGTGAGCTATTTCTTGGGGTTAACGGGTTACTATAGAATGTTCATCAGGAACTTCTTGCAGATGCTTATCCTATTACAGCATTGTAGAGGAAAGGTAAGAAGTTGAATGGATAGAGGAGTGTCAGGCTAGTTTTGAGCAGTTTAAGAATTTGTTGACACATGCACCCGTGTTAAAGATTGTAGATCTACATCAAGAATTTGTAGTATGTATATATGATTACAATATAGGACTTGGTGCAGTGCTTATGTAGGAATTATAGCTAGTGTGCTATGGGTCACATAAATTGAATGAGCATGAGAAGAACTACCCGACACATTATCTTGAGTTGGAAGTATTCATACATGCATTGAAGATGTGGAGGCGCTATCTTTTTGGCAAGAGGTTTGTATGGATCAGTGATCACAGTGGATTGAGGTATCTATTTGACGAACAAAATCTGAGTGTTGAGCAAGCTAGATGATTGGCCATGATGAGTGAGTTTGATTTTGAGATTAGATACATGAAAGGTAAAGAGAACAGGGTGGCAGATGCTCTTAGCAGTTGGATAAAGGTAAACACATAATAGCTATGAGTTCCTATGGGGAAGATCAACATGATAGGATATTGCAGGTAGGTCAGTAGGATGACAGGTATATGGAGATTGTGCATTGGTTGCAACATGGTACATATGCAAGTACAGGTAGTGCTACAGGTAGAGGTATAGGTATAAGTATAGGTATAGGTACAGGCACATGTATAGATGCAGAGGAACATGATATATGGGCCAAATAATAGTGATCTCAAGAAGTTGATCTTGAGGTAGTTTCATGCGAAACCATAGTCGGACCACCTAGGTTATCATAAGACATTGATCGCAGTAAAGAAATTTTATTATTGGCCAAATTTGAATAAGGATGTAGCAGAGTTTGTGGCTAGATGTTTGAGTTTTCAGTAGGTGAAGGAAGAGTGTAGGCATCTAGGGGGCTTTATATAGCTGATTATGGTTCCAAAGTGGAAATGGGAGGTCATTTCTATGGACTTTTTCATAGGATTGCTAAGGATAGTGAGGCAACATGATTCCATCATGGTTTTTGTGAATAGGTTTAAAAAGGTCATGCACTTCATCCCAGTGAAGACTATGTATTCAGCTAGTGATGTGGCACAACTGTTCATAACAGATGTGTTAAGATTGCATGGTATTCCAAATAAGATTATGTCAGGTAGGTATGCAAAGTTCACTTCCAAGTTTTGGAAGGAGTTGTTTGCACGTTTGGTTACAGAGTTGGCCTTTAGTACATCGTATCATTCATTGAAAAATGGATAGACCGGGAGGGTCAACAATATATTGGAAGACATGTTGAGGATGTATGTGATGCATCAACATAGAAGATTGGAGGAGTGGCTTCCATTGGTTGAGTTTTCATACAACAATGATTATCAGAACTCACTGAGGAGGATTCCATTTGAGGCATTATATGGCCAGAGTTGTAATACTCCCATTAGTTGGAGTGATTCAGTTAACAAAGTGTTGATTGGACCGGACATGTAGGTAGACATTGATCGAGAAATGCAGGTATTCAAGAAGAATTTGAAAGCGGCACAAGATAGGAAGAAGATCTATGTAGATCAAAACAGGTTGTTGAAGGAGTTCCAGGTTAGGGAACATGTGTATTTTCACATCAAACCAAAGAAGATCTCCTTGCAGATTGTATCATGTGCCAAGCTCGCACCACAATTTTGTGGACCTTTCAAGATTATTGATAGGATTTGGCCAATATCCTATCGACCTGCACTATCTCTGACAATGATTCCATGATGTTTTACAAGTGTCAGTGCTTAAGAAGTATGCTAAATATGTTGATCATGTGATTGACAAGTTTGTATTGCACGTGGAGCCAGATGGAGAATTCCATTGAGAACCTCAGTGTATATTGTAGAAAAAGGTGCCCATGCACTCGAACTGAGCAATCGAGCAGGTTAAAGTATAGTGGAAGAACTTTGGGCCCAATTAGGCTTCATTGGAGATGGCAGATCTGATGTGGGTTATGTATCCTTCTTTATTCGATGGTTGAGTGGTTGTTTCAATATATGTCTTTGGTATATGTTTTGTTACATGTTTTGGTGATTTTGAAATATGTATATATGTATATGGATATAAATATCACCATGAACTATGTTACAAAGCTCCAATAAGTGGTATGGGTGTCATGTCATTTTAGTTGATATGATATTATGTTCTCATGTTGGTTTGCTTTTAAGCAGTGTGATTATTGTTAGATCTAAGACTTTTGTGATCCATAATGTAGATAGATATCTTTTGGATTAATCACATAATTAGTATTTGGTCGACGTTTTGAACCAACTAATGTGGTCCATCCTTGGAACAAGGTGAAAAATCAATCAATCTTAAGGAATAAATAGTATGGATGCATCATTGCCCAAAATTAGCTGTTGAAAACTAGCCGTTAAATTAGTTAATAAAGTAAGTAGAATATTATTAACTAATAAGGTAAGTAAAATATTATTAATTATTATAGGTGGGGAGTTGTTTATTAAATAATAAAATATATTTGCGTAAACTAACCGTTAGAAAAAATATATATTTTTAATTAAAATATATAAATATACATTAAAATAATATATGTTTTTTAGAAACTAGCTGTTGGACATAATGTTTAATTTTAATAATTAATTAAAGTGTTAAAATAATATATATTTATTTAGAACTAGCTTTTATAAAATATCTTAATTAATATTTCAATGAATAAGGTCAATGAACTATTATATCAAAGTTTTTAAATCTATCTATTTTAATGTTTTAATACCTAAAAAGATATTATCAATTAATAAAATCACTAGGCTGAACTTAATCTAAATAGATAAAATATATACCTAAGGTCAAGGTATAGCGTTCAAGCTAAATAATAGGTTATATAAAATATAAATGAACAAGAGGTTACTAATTAAAATAAAAAGTTATATACATATATTACATATATTAAGGGATCTAATAGTAACATTGAACAAAATAAAAGTTAGAGAAAGACTCCAATATTTATAAATTACAAAGCATCAAGGGAAATAGGAGAGATACATAAAATGAATAAAATGGTGATCATTGTAAATACTACATCAAGCTACGTTATAAAGCTCCATGAGAAGTATTTTTTGTTTCTAGTGATTTTGCTCAGGTATAGGTGTAGTTGAACACTGAGGATGGTATCCCCAATGAGGAGGGTTTTGTAATAGCCCTCGTAAACATTCCATGTAATAAAAGTTAATAAAGGAAAAATAATAATCATGGTTGATGGGACACTTATTCTAAGTTGAATGTTGGGAAATACATCCTAGTGTGGGTGTTAATTTGGTTTATTATGGATAAGGAAATTGGCAAAGATGATGGCCAAGGATTTAGAAAACCGAAATGGATGTTTTGGCACTTTTAGCTATGAAAATAATGGAAATTAGAAGAAAAGGAAGGTGAAAGGTCATAGGTTGCATGTGAGGAGGAAAATGAAGGAAAATAATGGAAAGTGAAGAAAATAGAGGCCTCATTGATAAGAAGGTTTATGGGGATCAATTTTAACCTTTTATCAGTTCAATTTTGGAGCTCTATAATTATTCTCTCTCTCTCTCTATCTATCTCAGTCTTGCACACTTGGAGTTTTCATGGAGAAATTTGGCATTGGATGAAGAAAGGAAAAGGAGGTAAGAGGAAGGAACGAGCAAGAAATGAAGAGTAGGATCAAGCAACTAGAATGAGATTCTTTGCAGGTGTTGTATCATCCATTGGTATTTAAGTTTTATTTTTAGTTTTATCACAAAATGAAAGAAAAATAAAAAATATGAAATAAAAACCAAATATTATGTTATAACAGAAATAGAAAGAAATGTTAAGATTTCGAAGAAATGGTTGATTTTATATTATTAATGGATTTCGAAAGTGATAAATCCACGAGAAGATCTCACTCATGCGATCAACAAGCCACATATCCGATGACAATCTCATGGGTAACTAGAATGAAGTTCACTTCTAAAATCAGAAGTGATGGTGTATCAAATACAGTTTAATTCGCTGAAGTCCAAACCAATCATAATTATTCATCGATAGAGATAGAGACAAGATACGATGAATACGGGTCAGAAAGTAATATGGTTTTACGTTTAAAATTAGACCTGAGAAATCATTAGCTGGCACTTTTTATTTCCTATTGGTCTGTATGCGAGTCAAAGGGGCGTTGAAAAAGCAGACTCTAAGGTTTAGTTCAACAGGGTTAAAGTTTTATTGAGTTCTGAAGGATTAGATCATCCATTGAAGGGGTGATTAGATGGTGATCATGTACAACTCAGGCATACACAATAGGTTTATGAACTAGAGTGTTAACTCTCTTGAGTTCCATCGGTTTTCCATTATCTAAAGGTCATGCACGTTTAAGAGGCACAATCAAGTGATAAAGATAATTACATTAAGGTCTATTTCAGGGACGAAATGAGCATGAATATCAATTAAATCTCAACCCCTACAGTTGATGGTGATGTTAGCATGGTTGACCAAAATGTGTGGCCTAAAATTATTGTGGGGGTTCAACCTCATTGAAAGCTCCCATACATTCTTTACCCCTATGGTGAGCTCCCAAAGTTTTCCTCCCCACGTCACTCACCACACCCCATTAATGGATGACAGAGAAACACAAAGATACATCAACAGAACCACAAACTTCAGCAATTTTCCATAATCCTCTGATTGTTATTAACTCTTATTATCTTCTTTTCTTGAAATGAATGAAGTGTCTTTACCCTCAAATGTAATATTTTGTAATGATCTTTACTTTAAAGTAGATAGAGGATAGTTAGGTAGTTTAACAGTTTTGGGTGGTTATTAGCTATCCTATGATGTATAAAGAGGCAAGATTATAGAAAGAAAAGGGTTCTAATTTTCAAGAAACTAGATACTAGGCCACTATATTCTTGATAAAACCGTTGATTAATGAAAGGATCATAAGTTTTCCATAGATTTTTGGGTATGATTTTGTGACTTATCTGTTATGTGTCATTAAATGTTTTCTTCCTTTAAGTATGGTAATGAAGCTACAGGTCTTTATTTTCTTATGTAAATGAAGTTAAAATCCATTAAAAGAGCGCTTCTATACTTGAAGTTCCCACCTCTGCAATTCTTTTAAGTTACAGATAGTAGTTTCTATGTAAGACATCATATTATATTTAACTTCTCCAAGTGTCACAAATAGTAGATTCTATGTAAAGCAACATATTGTCTATGACTTATTCAAGATTTCTTCATTCATCATTTATATTCAACAATCAAATGGAATTATGAGATTTTCAAGTCACCTAAGTATTGAGGGTTTAAAACTGAGTCTTTTGGGTCCTTCAATTGAGAATAAAGCATACAATTAAGTGACAAACAAGTGACAATAGTTATAAACATTAATGTCTAAGCACAATTTCTACACAACTAGGAAATTGGTTTCTTAAGGGACAACATTAATTAGCGTCTTTTCTCGGGAGAGAAGACAAGAACACTTTTGTTAATCTAGGTTGTCATTGATGTCAATATGGCAATATTCTGGAAATTAGAAAATGATGATATGATCCAAGGAGAAGAAGAGTAGATCCGTGAAGAAACAAGAGCAACAAGACGAGTAAAACCATGAGGAGCAGTTAGAGGAAAGCCAAGTGAACCAATCCATGAGTGTTGTAGAGCATTAGAGGAGTTAAAAGAGGAGCCATATCATACCAGAGAAGAGCACAAAGTCAAGGGATCTGAGATTATTAGTTTTTGAGTGAGAAGCAAGAGGTTGAGTGTTAGAGGGGGTTTGAGACAGGGGTCAATTTATTGCTGTAATTGAGTCAAGAGGGCAAGACTCTGCAATAGATGTTAAATCAATGAATTTGATTCAAGTGTGTATGGTTATCGTGTTTGGTGTGGACTCTCGTTATTCTGTGTATCCGTGTTCAATATGTAACTGAGTATTTCTTCTTATTCCCACTGAAAAACATAAATCTCAGTGCTTAATGATTTTATTCACAAATCATGATTATCTTGTGTTAAGTGCTAATATCATGGTTAAACTATTAAGCACTTTAATTAAGTGATTGATTAATGCACGTGGTTATACTCCAAAAAGTAGGTTTGTAATAGTGGTAGTGGTTATTAGGTGGACACTAGGTAGTAAGTGGTATTTAGAGGAGCTCCCCCAATTCCATTAACCTAGCGATACATAGCACTCAGGTGGAGAGAGAAAACCACCTTTTTCTGGTGGTTATTTCCCTTGTAAGTGGCTTACCCGAAATTCATGTAGGCGGTTGGATCTAGGGCTGGTTGATCAACGAGGAAGGATCAATGAAAGGTTTTTGGGTTGATCGAGTTAAGTTGGGACTGTTAGATCTCGAGAGAAGAGGTCTACGACATAGCAAGATTCCGATGGATTGTTGTTATGAATATAATTCATAACAATAAGCTAAATAAAATAAATATAAATATTAAATAATTAAATATTATTTAGGTTAATTATTCATTAAAATTAAGTGAAAAGGCATGTCTAAAAGACATGCCCCCTCATGAAGGGTCACATGGTGAGGTATAAAAGCAGGGTCCTCATTGTACATTCAAATCATCTTATACATTTTCATATAATAATAAATAATTATTTTAAATACTTGTATGTATTTTTAACAATTAGATCTACAAGCTATTAATCCTTAGTGCTTCAGCATAAGTTTTTATGCTTCAGTGGTATTATAGCCATGGCACATAATATAATCATGAGGTCTTTGAACTTTGTTCTTCTCACAATGTGCCCTTACATTCACATCCTGATTACATGGAACATTTTAGTATTGAAGAAACATTTCAGCGATTAGAAGAATCATGCCCTGAATTTTCAACATATCTAAACAAAAGTATTGTATAAGAAAACAATGCCCCTCTTGTTCCTTCCCTACGTGTTGAAAATGAAGTTTTGTTGGAGCAAGAAAACAAGCCATCTCCAAAAGTGAGCACATGTCAGTGTACATGCATGGAAATCTCTCCAAAAGAGATTACAAATCAAGCAATACTGGATCAAGGAGAATTATGGGAAAATTGTGAAGCAATGCCACATAAGGAATATTTGTTGGAAAGGTGTGAAGAGATCAAAATTATGGTTTCCAATGTGGATAAGGCAGTCCATTCTCGTTGTGCAGTTCCCAAGTAGAAGTATTGTGAATCCATATACAAGACAATAAGTAGAAAAACAAGTACAATGATGGTTGGGAATGTCCGACTTGGGAATGAACATCTTGTTAGGGTTCAAACAATGACTACTACTGATACAAAGGATTTTCTTGGTAGTAAAGAATAGGTAATTCAAATAGCCCATAAAGGAGCAAATCTCATTTGAATCACTGTTCAGGGAAAAAAAGAAGTAGATACTTGCCATGACATTAAAAATACCATTGTACAGAAGGGCTATGATATTCCACTTGTGGCAGACATTCATTTTGATCCTTCAGTTGCATTGCGTGTTGTAGAATATTTTGATAAGATCCACGTTGATCCTGGAAATTTTGCTGATAGGTGTGCCCAATTTCAGAAATCCAATACTTGTCCCAGAAAACGATATAAGAGAAAAATCAGTTCAGACACCATGAACTTAGATGATTGCAGAAGCATCAATTTATTTCACAATTATCATTTTAAGGAATATGGTAGTGGATAGCACAAAGACATCATAGCTGTTTGCATTACTGATTATTTGGTGTTTATAGTGTCTATAAAATATCAGAGAAATTTACGGTTGACAGTGTTTGACCGAAAGATGAAGAAAATTATAAAATGGTTGGAATTACCTATACCCATTTGTAATATCTGGTACAACCAACATGATTATTTTATAATATTGTATATTCAAGATATTGTAGGATATCGATTAGAAACTGCCTCAATCCAATGATTTTACGAAGGCTATGTAGAATTTACACGCCAATTTCAGGAAGAGAATTGGACACCATTTTTCGGCTTTGAATTTCCCAGCTGTAAGGGTATTTTCCATGCCCCATTGCAAATTACAACATAAAGTATTTGAATTGGAAAATTACAATATCCTCTATACAATACAAATAGGGATTGTTCATTTAGCTAATGGACACATATGCTATGGATTTGAAAGTTCTGAAAACTCTTTAATGGATATGCTCAGTGGTGATATCTAGAGGGAAATCCCTTTGAATTTTTTTTCTAAAGAGGATGGCTGCCTTGTTAAGCAAGTAACCATATCTCCAATCCAGTCTAAAGCGGGACTACTTTTTCTTAAACTTTGAGGTGATATAGTCATCCTACTATAGCAATATGAAAGTAATATGGTAGTTGCAGACATTAGCTCTTCCTGCAATCGTCAGATTAGGGAGACCAATGTTATGGCATCGAATGAACCCATAATTGTGCTGAAGAGAAAACAGATTGTCGTCCCGCTGGGTACTTGGCCAAAGGAATACCATATATTGGATTTTGATGGTAGGTTTCTGCTCAAGCTTTCTGATACTGTGATCAGTGCATTCCCATGCTCACCACAAGATCTTATCGTTTTTTCTTGCATTGACATTAAATGGTTTTATGATTATGACGAATATCCATAAGCGAACTGTATATATGCTTACAACATTATTAGTGGAGAATGTTTGGGAGAGATACCTTGGTATGAGCCAAAGAATTTTTCTGATGACGAAGAGGAATAAAAACGACTCAGTAGATGCTGCGAGGTGTTGAGTGACGTAGCCAGAATCGATGGTGTTAAAGCACCACATTCTAGGTGAGGTCAATGGGTGTGACCAAGAGACATGACCACACCATTTCTAAAAACTTCCGTGCAAATCGACATTTAAAATATATATATATATGATTTGTAATTAAAAATAATAAGAATAACCAAATAAAAAATAAACTAAAAAAAGAAAACTAAGCTAAAGGGAAAAAAATAAATCAAAGGAAATAGTATTGATGAATTAATGAATAATGTTGTATATATCAACTAAGTGAAGAAAACCCCAGTATTAAAGCTTTGAGGATAAAGCTTCCGAAGGGAGAGTCTATGTTATGAATATAATTCATAACAATTAGCTAAATAAAATAAATATAGATATTGAGGAAGATGGAATTGGGGAGAATGGAGGAGCTAGGGTTTCAGAGATAGCGGGGACCACATCAGTCTACCCAACTCGCTGCTTTGGAGCCAAGGGCGAATGAAGGGAGCTTGCATCCTCCTTCGACTCAACAAGACAAAGCATCACATACATTAGTAACGGAGAGAGAGAGAAGAAAAGAGAGGGCGCTGAAAGATTAATGGCAACAGGTGTGGGGAGGGGAGAGATCCTCTCCTACAAGAATATGATAGCAGGGGAATCGAGCAAGGATTGAACGCGGAACGGGCCGAGGGAAAACAACAGAGAAAACCTAGCAAAAGGAACTGGATGGTAGAGGGGAATCACTGGAAAATGCCTCCCAAGGGCTTTGAAAAAACCCAGGTTCGTAATCCTGAACAAAAGAATAGAAGAATATAGAAGTTACATGAGGAATTATGCCTTAATATGTAAGTTTGTTGGGTTTTTGCCATCAGAGAAAGATCTTGCTAAATGGATACAGTAGAGATGGAAACCTAAGGGGCACGTAGAACTAAAACTAGGGGCCAATGGTTTCTTTACAGTAATATTTTCCAACTTAGAGGATAAGGAAAGGATCTTTGAGGGAGGTCCCTATTTCATGAACAACGCTGGATTATTCATTCGCCACTCGGAGGACTACTATAATCCAAATAAGGAGAAGATGCTAGCAGCCCTTATCTCGATCACACTTTTTGGTCTTCCATTGGAGTTTTGGGACCCAGAGATCCTAGAAGGGATAGGTAATGCAATAGGGTCATTAGTGAAAGTAGCCGAATCCACCAAAAGAGGAAGATATACCTCCTATGCGAGGATATGTGTTTATATGAATATAACGAAACCTCTCCCGGATTTTATTGAACTAGAATATCATGATGTGGTATGACAACAACCAGTGGATTACGAACACATTATGTTCTGATGTAGAAGATGTCATGTATATGGCCATATCTATAGACAGTGCCCTTTAAATAGAATAGAGGAACCAATGGACAAGAAAGAAGAGGAGGGAACTCCAACAGAGGACTCAGGAAAAGAGGAAGAGGGATTTAAGGAAGTGTAGAACAAAAAGAAATCAAGGAAAAGTATGGTTGAGCTACAATCCTCCAAGGAGAATGTAGCAGTGGAAACACAAAACAAATTTAAAGTCCTCTAGGAAGAGGAATCAGAGATGGAGAAGAAGTTTAGCGATGAGGAACCAATGGAAATAGTAAAAGAAATAGAACAGAAGGTAACAGGGCAAGGGGCAACAGAACAAGGAGAAGCAGAAGAAAAGGAGGAACAAGCAAGTGAACAAATGCAATGGAAATAGATTGGAACAAAGACAGAGGAGAGGAGGAGCGTATAATGAGGAAATTGTTACAAGAATGGAGGCTTTTAGATGAAAGATTCATCCCTCAGGAACAGAAGCAAATATACAAAGAAGAATTCCAAAAATATAAGGAAAAGGCATGAGTACTCGTAGCAAACAAACTGGAACAGAAAGAAATGCAAGGGGTTCGAAACTCGGGAGTGGGCAATTCTAGCAAAGGAGGAAAAAAAAGAGGTAGGCGCTTGATGAGCGAAACAATTCAAGAGGTGGGCGAGATGTTGGTAAATTCAGGGAGAGTCATACCTTTATCAGAGGTATTCCAACAACCCTCAAAACTATTACAATGATTATTACAAGCTGGAACATTAGAGGTCTTAACAGTAGGGGAAAACAGAGATATGTGAGAGAACGATTGAAAAAAGACAAACCAAGTATTATGATAGTTCAAGAAACAAAGATCAGCATGCAAAAGATGAAAGAGATACTGAGGAGGGGGAATACTCAGTATGAGGTAATGGGGCAAGATGCGGCAGGTAGCACAGGAAGATTGGCCATCTTATGGAATCCTGAGGAAATCGAATTTGGAAATTGGGTAAGCATCCCCTGAATCCTCTCAGGCAGTCTTAGATTGATAGGGTCCTCGGAGTGGGTAGTCCTCTCAGAATTTTATGGACCTCACTCACCAATTGAACACAGAGGGTTCCTTCAGAGTATGAAATTAATAAGAAGACTTTATCCAAAGATGCCATGGATTATAAGTGTTAAGTTTAGGTATGTTCTATGCTAGAGAAATTTATTTATTTTTCACAGTTAGCAATCACATCGACATTGAGATAAACTGCAGATAGAACATAAATATAAATCGCAGAAGACAAGCCAAGGCAAGAGCACACAAGATATGGCACGAGCCAGGGACAAACCCAACAATGTGTGGGGAAACCATTTGATCAAATCTTTTTTTATCTTCAAAGTTCAGGAGAGAAAGAGAGAGAGAGTACATCAACAAAAGTAAACACATTGACTTATCTAGATCTAGCATAGATCATTTCATAAAATGATGAGATCAGTTGAAGACATTATGCTTCAACTAATTCTCGAGGTGACTCCTTCACCTATCATCGTTGCTGCATCTCATCCATTTGCTACACCTAACTCTGTAGCACTATCATGATGCTTCCCGTTGCATCATTCATCACAATTGTACCATTCTCATGATTATATTTACTATGATTTTGGTCATGCTCCATGCATCATTGTGCTACCCATACACATGATCTAATTCATTATGATGCACATGATATATGCATTATGATGCTTCATACTACCCATATGCATCATACTTCTCATACTGCCCATGCATCATTATATCATAGCTGCATCCTCCTTCTGCCTGCATAGATATTTATTGCCATAACTCGCATATACCTTGTCATGTATATATGAGCATAGTTTAAAAGATATGAGCATACAACGTATAACTTGTATCACCCCAGCGTATATATTGTATACTGCAAGATCTAGGGCCTACGTGTATATATATGTATATTGTTTTCTTGTGATCATATGTACAGTCTTCAATACATTATTGCATTCCATATATGTATGTGACTGCGTTCACATGTATACTACCTAGCGTATATACAGGACTATCCAGCGAATCTATATAACCATAACTGCAATGTATGACTGTGCGTTCTTTTTATGGACCTGTGCATACCCAGAATGGACTACGTATGACTGTGTTCTGCAACGCATATATATATCTATATAATATATATATATATATATATATATATATATATATGATATATCTGCTATGACACTCATATGAGCCATGTGGCATATTAACCTACGTTCCAATATATATTACGCTGACTGCGTTTCCATTTATATATTGCGTCGATAGTATTTATGCTTCATGACCAGCGTACTAATCTTTATGCCCTGCGTAAACGATGAACAAGGCATAATGATTCTCGGTGACTGTGTTTTGTATTTCATTCCTTACTACTGCTAGGGTTTGACAGCGTTTGGGCCTCCATCTTGAGCGTATATGACTGTGTGTAAGCGTTCAGGAAGCCTCCTTGACTTTCGTAGATGAGGGCTATTTATTTACTACGTTCATTGCTTATGTGTTGCCTTGACTGCGTTCAATGCTTACATGATGCCTTGACTGCATTCAATACGTTGTGATCCTTACCTTGCTGCAACTAGGCTCCACTACAGCGTATAAGCTAGGGAATGTATTGATTGCGTGAATATCTCCCATGACTCCATGAAACTAACATATAATACTCACAGCATATCCACCATGAACAACATGTATTATGAGCAGCGTATATCTTATAATACTGTGTTGAATTAATCTAGGCCAGCATACTCTTTTTGTGACTCTCCTTCCAAAATCCCAAGACGTGGAGAGGAGATCACATGAACAATGAGTGTGGCAATTGACATCAAAACTCTTCTTATTTATACTAAAGCAAGGATGATGAATAGACATGTCGGTTGGGCTTCTAGAGCCTACATAATAGTTGGTCGGCTTGATAATAATTTCATAAACAAAATAAATTCATATCTCCATAAATACTTATCGGAATCGGATGATATTTGGATCAATCCTATACCTCTCAACGAGAGGGATCCATTAAAAATATCAGCTACCATAAATAAACCAACCCACATGGAGTTTGGCCCTAATTGCCAATTTAACAATAGGTGGTGACTTCAACATGATCACGACCTTAGCAGAAAAGAGGGGATGATTGAGAAGAATAGACCCAGATATGGAAGCATTCAGAGATATGATAATGGAGCAAAGAATGGTGGATATTCAAGCAATAAATGGTACACATACATGGAATAACCGCAGGGGGTTCATACCAAATAGCCTCGAGGCTAGATAGATTTTTAGTTTCTGAACAAATCATGAGTAGAGATGTGTACATAGAGGCCATGATCCTTCGAGCAATAGGCTCAGATCACTAGCCAATCAAGCTGGAAATTGACTTTAGAAAGATACCTAAAACCGTCCCTTCATGTTCGAAGCATTCTAGGTCAGGAACCATCAGTTCTTTCCAAAAGTAGAAGAATGGTAGACCACGAGTCAACAAAGAGGGCACAGTAAGATGCAAAATTTTCAGTTAAAATTGAAAGAACTCAGGGGGGAAATAAAAAACTGGAACAAAGAAGAATTTGGGGATATATTCAAAGAGAAGCAACGTTTAGAGCAAACAATGAGTGAACTGCAACAAGTGATTATATCAGAAGGTAGGAATGAAGAGTGGAGCAGAGAAGAGGGCATAGTAATAAGTCAACTTGAGGAGCGAAGAAAACAAGAGGAAATCTTATGGAAGCAAAAGTCCCGTATAATTTGGCTCAGAGAAGGAGAGAGAAATATAAAATTCTTTCACAAAGCCATGATCCAGCATCATCAAAGGAATAGGATTTTCTCAATAAAAAATTAGGGAGGTCAGCGTATAACCTAGCATGAAGAAATGGAACAGGAGCTAGTAAGACATTTTAAAGATATTCTCATTGAGCCTCAAAGGAACAGATCAGAGGCTATAAGAAGAATAAGCAATGAAATACCAAAGATGGTCACTAGAGACAAAAAATTAGCACTAATGAGGGCAAAAACCTTGGAGGAAGTGGAGGAAATAGTGAAAAGTTTGAAAAAGAACAAAGCCCCAGGCCCGGACGGATTCACTGCAGAATTTTACCAAGCAAGCTGCCAATTCCTAGGACAGAACATCCTGGAAGTTATTGAGGAATCGCACAAACACCAAAAGGTATGGCCAGGCCTAAACTCAACTCTCTTAACTCTTATTCCTAAAACTGCTCATTCGAGAACAGCTCAGGGTTTTTGCCCAATAGCTCTTTGTAATGTAATATACAAGATCATTGCCACTTTAATGGTCAAAAGGATAAAACCAATATGCTCTAGTATAATCTCCCTAGAAAAAATAGGGTTTGTGGAAGGGAGACAAATTTTAGATGGTTTGGTAGTTGCTCAAGAAGTAATCCATACCCTGAAACAAAAAAAGGAACCAAGAATGATGATAAAACTTGATCTCTCAAAGGCCTGTGATCACCTAAATTGGAACTACTTGGAGTCAATATTACAGGCTTATGGGTTTTGCAGTAGGTGGGTGAAATGGATCCACAGCATGTTCTCTACACCTAATTTCTCCATCCTTTTGAATGGTACTCCAACCTCGACTTTTAATGCCACAAGAGGACTACCCCAAGATGACCCATTATCTCCATTTCTATTTTTAATTGTGGCTTAAGGACTGGGAAGATACTTCAAAAAAGAGTTGAGAGAGAGGAAAATAAAAGGTCTAAGATTGTGGGGAGACAACCTGCCTGTAACCCACCAACAGTTCGTAGACGATATTATGTTTTGTAGTGTCTCTCTACGAGAAGTCAAAAGGGTAAAAGGGATACTTGAGATATTTATGGAAGCCTCGGGAACTGAAAAAACTAAAGACAAATCAAGAACTTTCATCTTCAATTCACGTGAAACAGTAAAAACCCACTTGACTAGAATCCTGGGGTTCAGATTGGGAGAATTTCCGACAAAATACTTGGGAATGTTGCTAGTTGTAAATCATCTAAGAATAGCTATTTGGCAACCCACTTTAGAGAAACGCAAGAATAGATTAGCCAACTGGTCTTTCAAGTCCCTAAATATAGTAGCAAGGCTAGTGCTCCTCAAATCAATTCTCCAATCAATCCCCATTTATCCCGTATCGATTATGGCTGTTCCCATAGGAGTATGTTCCAAAATGAATGAAATCTTCAGAAAATTCTTATGGTGAGGGCCAAAGGAACAGAAGAAATGGGCCCTAATATCATGGAACAGCCTAACAAAAGCAAAAGAGACAGGGGGCTTGGTCTTCGAGATCCTCTCACCCTAAACTAAGTCCTAGGAGCGAAACTATGGTGGCACTGGATAAAAGGGGGCAAAGATTTATGGAAAAAAATATGGACTCAAAAATATGACATGCCTACAAATGCAGAAGGAATCATGAGAAAGGAAGAGGTCCCAAAGGGCTCTACGATATGGGAATTGGCAAGCCAAAATAGAGACATCATAAATAAGCATGTGTTTTGGGAGATTAGAAATGGAAAGACAACGAAATTCTGGGAGGAAGCCTGGAAACAAAGGGATATAATGGTGGAGATTCAAGATGTGTTCAATACGTACAGGGAAGCCAAAGCCAAAGGATTAAATTATGTAAGTGAGTACTGGAAGGAAGGAGGAGACAACGAGATTTGGAGAGAATGGAAGGGACCAGAAGAATGGGATAATAACATCAATGAGGATCTAAAAGAAAAGTTAGTAAAAGAGATGGACTCACGAAGAATTAAAAATGGAACAGATCCGAAAATTCTTAGATGGGGAGGATCTTCAGTAGGCTCCTATACGATTAAAGAGGCATACCTTTTAAAGTCCAAACAGGAGCATGAAGGAGAACTACAAAACTGGAAACAACCATGGTAGAACAGGTGGTGGCCACAGGTTACCATGTTTGCTTGGCTAGTGGGAATAGGACGCATCCTAACTTGGGATCAAATTCAAAAACGTGGGTTCATAGGACCACCCATATGCAGCTTCTGTAAACAAGATATTGAAACCCAGGAACATATCTTAAACTACTGCCTGATAGCTCAACAACAATGGGAAGAGACTCAAATCATTTTCAGAAAGACAAACTGGGATTCTCAAAACATAAATCAAACCATCTTCCAATGGGGGAAAGGCCAATTTCTAAGCCCAATAGTGAGGAGAGCTTGGAGGCTGGGAGTTGGATTCAACATATGGCTTATCTGGAAAGAGAGAAATAGAATGTTGAAATTTGGTACCGGAGGACAGGTGGTTCCCTTAGGCTTTGATCTTTGGCCTAGGGAAAAGTGTCCAAAAGATTTTAATATTTCTCCTAAAGTGGCTATAATTTTTATAAAGTTAAAATCTAATTTAAAAGTGACTTTAAGTGATAAAGTTACTAAGTCTAATTTTAAATTGACTTTTATAAAGTCAATGAAAAATTAGAAAGGGAAAGTGACTTTGGAAATAAATCACTAAGTGGGTCTTTATTAAAGTGGGGTGAATTAAAAAATAGAAAGTGAGATTTAAATGTGCATTTAATCTCAGCCATTGATCTAAATCTATTTCAGCCATTGGATTTAGGGATCACCCAAAAGTCACTTGGATCACCCAAAAGTCATTTGGAGTTATATTAAGGGAGGAAAATGAGGAAAAGATCACATTCGATTCAATTCTTTCATGAGGAGATTGAGAGAAGGAGAGCAAGAGAGCAAGGGAGATTTCTGAACAGTGAGTTGCAGAGTATCAGCAGCGGAGTTTCAGCAGCGGAGTTTCAGCAGCAGAGTAACAACAACGAAGTTTCAGCAGGGCAGTTTTTCAGCAAGGCTGAGTTTCAGCAAGGCTGAGATAAGTTGTAAAAGTTTGATTGCTGATTTTGCTGAATATTTCTCTTACTGTAAAAAGACATTTTTCAGAAATAAAGAAGAGCTCTCAAACTGGTTTTCCCCAAGAGTTGTAGGGGGTTTTTCCAGGGTCACGTTGACCAAAAATATCAGTGTTTTAATGTGTTTTAATGGTTGTTTATTACCGCTGATTTTTATTTCTGCAATTTTCAGCATTCTGTTAAATTTCCAGAATTTGTGTTTTCAGCAAATTTATTTTTTTCAGCTTGTTGAATGTATGGTTATGGGAAAGGACATTTAACTACATGGGAGAAATAAGAAGAAACTGAAAACCGGGGTGGGAAAACAGAAATTTTTAACATGGTATCAGAGCTTGAGTGCTGAAGGGCAGTTTGTGACAGCAAAAGAGAAAAATTACAGCTGCTGATTTTTCACTCAGAAAATTCCAGCAAGCTGATTTTTCATAAACAACAAGTTTTATCTTTACTACAACAGTGCTATTTTCAGTTTTAGGACAGCAGGATGTCATTGGGATTGAGGGTGGAGGATAGGTTGGATGGGCATACAAATTACAACGTTTGGAAGGAGAGAATGCAGAGTATCTTTGAGGAGGCAGAAGTCTGGGATATCATGGTGCATACCACACAGACCCATGTTGTTGTGCCTACTGATGCTACTCAATTGGCTGCTTATAATAAAAAGAACAACAAGGGTAAGAGACTGATTCTAGACGGAATCAAAGACCATTGCATTCCTCATATGAGAGGAAAGAGCAATGCCCATGAGATGTGGACAGCATTGTCCAATCTCTACCAGAGTACCAATGAGAACCGGAAAATGGTTCTGAAGGAGAAACTGAAAAACATTAAAATGGGCAATGATAGTGCAGCTGGATATCTCACTAAGATTACTAATGTGAGAGATGAGTTGGCAGCGATTGGAGAGGCCATTCCACCCACTGAGTTGGTGCGTATTGCGGTAAATGGCCTCCCCCGTTCATGGATGAACTTTGCTGATGGGTTTTGTGCACGTGAGACCCTTCCCACATGGGAGAGGTTTTGGGATGATTGCATTCAGACAGAGATCAGGAAAGGTCAGCTTGGGGCAGCCAAGCCAGTTGAGCAGGATGAGGATGTAGCACTGATGACAGGAGGCAAGAAAGGCAAAGGGAAGAAGCAGGCTTCCACAAGAAGTGGTGGGGGCAAAGGCAAAGGTAAAGGTAAACAGGGAAACACACAGAAAGACTATTCCAAGGTGAACTGTTGGAATTGTCAAAAGATGGGACACTATGCAGTTGTGTGTCCGGAGAAGAAAAAGAAGAAGGGGAAGAACCAGAGCATGGCAGCTTCAGCAGAGGTTGAGGACTTTGCAGATCGTTTTGACCGGGAGTTTGGGTTCACTGCGTATGAGTCCTCTAGTGCAGGATCACCAGCCACACAGGTTCAGAGGGAGCATGCTTTTCCCTCGATTAGCGAAGCATCTTAGAGTATCTGGTATGTGGACAGTGGGGTTTCACGTCACATGACAGGAGTCCGTGAGTACTTCTCAGAGCTTTCAGAGAGTGGCACTGATGTAGAGGTAGTACTCGGTGATGACAGAGTTGTTAGAGCAGTCGGTGTGGGGACACTGACATTTCAGAGGGAGTCCAAACCTCCCTTGAAAGTGACAGAGGTTCTTTATGTGCCAGGGATGAGGAAGAACCTCATATCTGTCTCAGCTTTGGAGGACAGGGGATATGAGGTACTGTTCAGGGGAGGACAGGTGTTGATGTATCCCAGGGGCGCTCCAGCTGAGTCAGCTAGAGTGATAGGTGTACGCCATGCAAAGGTGTACAGGTTCGCATTCCAGCCCCTTTTGGCATTGAGTAGTAGTACCGACAGCAGAGCTAGCAGTTCTGAGTAGTGTGAGATTTGGCACCGCAGGATGGGACATATGTATCATGGAGCCTTGAGGACCTTGCGGGAGATCACTACAGGTATGCCAGATTTCAGTACTGATCACTTTGATACTTGTAGAGGATGTGCTATGGGCAAGTTTGCCAAATCCCCCTTTCCCAGCAGTGACAGCAGAGTGACTGGGATACTTGATTTGATTCATTCTGATGTGAGCGGTCGGATGTCTCATGTTTCCT